>APFE030520747.1:110570-129586 GCA_000404065.3 Pinus taeda | reverse complement strand
CTCAATAAAAATCGAAGGCGACTAGAGTCATCTTTTGTTTTTTCTCGACTCTTTAAAATTGAAAAAACAAGTTGTGTCAAAGCGTCTAAAAATTATTTTAATCGGAATAACATCACAAATTCCCCCGTTGGTCTTTAGGTTGAGAAAATGGAGTCTACCAACCAAGGATTTCCCCTTGGAGGAAATCCTAGTCCCTTCTCCTCTTGGGAGATGTTGGTGCACCCATGGCCACTTTGTCACTTCCAGGGTTGACAATTGGTTTGCCTGTCTGGCTCTTCTCTACCTCTGTCGTTCAGAATCCCATAATTCCTGAACAGTCAAATCAGCAACTAGATGAGACTATAGTTGCCTCCCAACCTTCTACTTTGTCTGATTCTCCCTCTCCTCCTTCCTCTTCGCTTGATAAAGCTGATGAAGCTAAAAATAAAGTAACTGAGAAGAAGAAGAGGCAGAAAGAGAAAAAGGAAAAGAAGAAAAAGGAACCAAAATCGAAAGGGGGCAACCAAGTGTCATCTAGCGAAAATCCTCACACCGCACCGTCGAAACCTTAATATCCTTGTGTCATTTGCAATGGAGACCGCTATCACCGAGATTGTCCCTACATCCCTCGGATCTTAAGGGACTAGTCTCTTCGTTTGCACAATCTGGTGGCGTCAACCTCTAACGATCATGTTGAATGCATACCATCAACCAGTGAAAGTGAAGCACATGGACAGAAAAGGAATCCCAAAATTTCCTTGTAAGTTGTGTGAAGGCAATCACGCCGTCCACCATTGTCCCTTCCTTGACGAGGCTAAAAGAGTTTTGGATGATCATCCGGTTTCACCGCTACGACTTCCTCCTGGATATAGAAAACTCTTGCCAAGTCTTCCACCAGTTGAAAATCCGGTTGGCCCATCATTGTGGTTGGCCGAAGTGTCAATCATTAAAAATGAACCCTTTGAATCCATACCAAATGAAATTCAAAAGGTCAATACGGCAGTTGACCCGATCTTGCCTTCAGAGTGCTCATCTTCGAATGATACCGTCACTGAAGAGAAAGAGAACGACACCGTTCAAATTCTTTTCATCAACACAGACTTCGATGAACTTGGGGGCAGTCCTCCCATTCCTTTATCGTAGGAAGGAAGTTCATCAAAGTCATATCCGTCCATCTATTCAGTCCCATCACCAAGCAACCTAGTCGTTTCCTTCGACTAGAATCTACTAGGCAGACCCCGTTTACTAGCTAGTGTACCATTCAGAATGATTGTACAAGCTTACAGAATGGTCATGGCTAGTACCATCATCGATGAAGGGGCTTCTGTGAGTATCCTTTCCTTAACTGCTTGGAAAGAGCTTGGTTCGCCATCGCTTTTGCCTGAAATGAGAAATCTGACAGGCTTCGACAAAGGAACCAGTCAACTTTAAGGGATCCTTCTAAATGTGCCCATTATTTTGAGAAGGAAAACCGTTCACATAAACGTGATGGTAGTTCAAGGACCCTTGGATTATAATCTACTCCTTGGACGTGACTATATTTATTGCATGGGACCCAACGTCTCCTCACTCTTTAGAGTAATGTGTTTTCCGCACGAGGGCAGAATGGTCAAGCTCGTAGACCAAGTGTCATTCCCCGGTTCACACATCACAAATAGTCAAATGCCATCCCTAAATGGTCTTTTCACGCAAGGAATGTCTCATCGATCTCCAGTCCATCCACCTGATGAGCGCAAGTAATTCAGGAGGATCTGACTGAAACCCAGGGGGCATGCACCCTGGTCTGTTTTGGTAGGAAAACCTTGGGTATAGAGTAGGTTTCCACGGAGGATATATGACTAGTCTAACGAACCCGTCCTTACAGGAAAATGGGATCAGGCTGGAATAAAATACCTTCGTTAAAGTTATGTGAGTGGAATGCGTCTGCGCCACTCCCCTTTGTCTGTTTCGATAGACATCGCCAAGGAAGCATTTTATCTGCTATGCGGATGGAACTTTCTTGGTAACCTAGAAATTTTTTGCTATACCGGGGGGCATGCAAACCTTTCCGCATGAAAGCAAAGAGTGCCTATTTATTTTTTAAATTTGTATGACCTCTAACCCTTTAAACCCGTAAGGCTAGTTGTTTCCTAACTTGCATAAAGAAAGGATCTAGGGCAAAGCTTCAAAAGGTGCAAGCCCCATAAAAAATGGCATCTTGAATAAGACATCCTTATCATACGACTGGTGAGAAATGTTACCGCAGGGTTCAAGCTCGTTAAAAAATAAACATAAGTCATGAGCAAATGTTTCCCCCAGCGTTTAAGCTCATTAAAAAATGAACTGGTAAATAACCATTGTGAATGCCTTATCGCCAGCTTTTAAGCCTTGGTCATGTTCTCGCCATCACCTCCACTCTGTTTTTAGCTAATCATTCACCCCCATATGATTGTTTACCCCTTCGAGGAACATCTACGAAGAGTGATTCTATTATCCATCCTTGTGACACTGTCGTGATCGGAAAATTCCAAATCTTACCTGGAATCAGTTGCTACCCGAAACCATCACTCGTTCCTAAAAAACGAGTCTTCTTTAAGCTCTTTTCACCTAACTCATAAAATATGAAAAGATTTCCTAGTGATTGGCCTCTGTGGCTTGTTAAAGTCATCGGAAGTGCTATCCCTCCTCTAGATTTTAATCTTTTTTGACCTGAGGGATTATTACACAAAAAGATCGAGCGCTTGTCTTGTTCGGCTTGTTAAAACTATCGAAAATTCATCCCTTTTGTATTATTTTACGAATTTTTGGACTTAAGGGATTATATGACGAAAAATAATCGTTGGAGTCTCCTTTTTGTTCCTTTCAGACTCTCTAAAATTGAAAGGGACTGAGTTATCTTTGTCGTTAAACTCGTTAAAACCGAATAGCGACAAACTCGTACAAATGGACGAGAACGAGTTTCACTGTCGCTAGGCTCACTAAAATATAGTGACAAGTTCACTCGAAGGGAAGATTATAGAACAATCATATGTTATCCTCCTCAAGCTTGACAAAAATAAAGAGGTACTGGTCAGCAATGACTGGGGAAAATTGGGAAGAAAACTTGAAGAAACTTTATTGGTATCAAGTCGTTCTTGAACATGACACTTTCCTTCTGCATCCATGCCGGGTTGGGTTGTTTCGTTCACTAGTCATCACCATTGGTCCATCACACCATCCATCTTTGGGGTTAAAACTACAAATCCATCGTCATTGTTGCCGATATGTTCAAGAGAAGTCATTCAGACAATTCACCTGTGTCTCACCCACTGCAACACATTCATGCTCCATTCCTTCATGGCCGCCACCCTGAACCCTATATCATCAGACTGTTTTCACCTCCAAAAACATTTGCTTCGTTCTGTGTCGTTGATGTGGGATTCATTAAGGCCCTCCTGCGACGGGTCACTTCTTGTCGACATCAACTCATTATCCAAGAAGTTGACTTAGGAACAACCCTTTTAGTACTTTGAAGCTTGCATGCCTCAATGGCAAGTTTCTCACTTTCGGTGACAGGTTTACATCAATGGCCTTCGACTAAGAGATTTTACATGGTGTTCGACGCCAAGTCCTTTTTCACACCACATGAATTTTACTATAGTACCTTGAGGGTCATTGTCATTATTGGTGATTCCTCTTGCGCCTGTTAACAGCTTACATCATTGGCTGGTAATCAGGCGATGTCTTTCCATGTTCGACTCCAGAACATTTTTCACATGGATCGACTTGTACTCCGAGTGAAGATTGAACAAGTTTTGAAGACCCCGGATCTAGTTTCATCCATCCGGGCTGAAATATATTTAGGAATATAAAGACATCAAGTGTACATCATTGTCGAAGAGATGATCATCCAAATCAAAGGATGATGGGTCCATATCATCAGTCTATCACACAGACGATTGTCTGTCCTATGTACATGAAAATGAATTTATAAAGCTGAGCATGGGAATGCCCACCTCAGCTAGATCATGAAAAAATGTTGTCAAAATAATGTATTGTATTGTATCTTATTACAGGTCGCCTCCCAGCTCGGGAAAACTTCGGATCCTCATAGTAAAGCATTTCATTCGACATCAGAAAGATTAACGACCTCATGCTTTAGGGGGCAACTGTTATAGACATTTTTCGGCACTTCAACCCCAATCATAAATGTCCATATACGGAGGGCTCCTAAGTCCCTAAAAGTGTTGCTTCACTGCCTAAAGGAACAAGGTCAGCTGATTACATCATCTCCAAGAAGTTCTCCACTGAAAACTGCTCATAAATGATCAAAACTGGACTATACTGAAAGCTCAGTGTAGAGGGTACGATGCATATCACCTTCCCAGTGTACAAGGTGCGATGCATACTGAATTTCTCCTCTATAGGGTGTGATGGTCGGGAATGGACAAATGGCAAGGACAAAATGCGAGGTGGAAGATCATGGAATCTTCCAGAAGCTTCCCCTCTAACACTTGCCTCTCTATTTTCGACCAGGGATGAGTAACAGATCATCATTCTCCAAGTGGAAGCAGGAACTATCAGAGAGAGGACACTAATCAAGATCCCAGAAGATGACTCACCTCTCTGTAATCATCTATATATGGATCCCTCATCACAAAGATCTAGAGGCTAGAATTTTGTATCTTATAGAGAAGTGTTGTTGGTTTTCTGGTGTACATTCATAGTGTTGGGTGATCTAAGCTTTGCTTGAGGTGAAGAAGGGCTTCCTAGCTGGAGGATGATGCTGGTTCAGAACATATGGTTGGAATCCTCTTGCTACTTTTCATCTTAATAAAACTATTCTAGGTTTCTTCCATATTCTTGTGTACTTGTTTATATATGCATTTATATGGTTAGCACACATCTGGTCCTGTGTTATTTATGAATATAGATCTTTGTTTCTTCGATAGTAGTATGTTGCTATGATTCCATAGGTTCTCTTTGAAGTTGGGAAGATGAAGAAGAAGTGGAGAAGCTCTATCAAGAAGGAGAGGAAATCCAGTGCAAGACTAAGGTTGGTCTTCTTGGTTCTCCTCTTGTCTATTTTCATAAAAGAAAACGAAAGTAGACTTTACTTGTTTGTTTCTAAGATAGCCACACATCTTAGTGGGAATAGCAGCCTCCAAGTGGATACTAAACCCGGTAACACCAAGCCTCCTGCAAACTTATCTGCAAGAGCCTTCCTTTTTCTACCTAAGCACAGGTAGCAGAGCCTTCCTACCTTATCCCTTGTTTAAGACAACAAAAACCCTTGAACGTACTCTAATCTCTATTCAAATCTATCTCTAAAACTCGCTAAGACTCAATTATTTATAGACTTTCTAATACAATAACATGGCCCTCAGCTCATGGGTGAGTCTTCAAAACCAACGAAAGACAAGGGGCTAAAGCCCCTTTGATTTTATCTATCTGTGCACTCTACATCCACATTTTGTAGAGACTTTACATCTCTACAAAATTCTTTACAAAAATTGACTAGTCTATTCAATCTAGCCCCTAAGGACCCCATCCCAACAAGCCACCAACAGAAAGATTGTGACTCGCCCTCGAGTCACTCCGTTGGTTGTTCCACTTTCTGGTAAAGTTCACTAAATTCCTTCGTCAACGCCTGAAGATTTGTGGTACACTGTTCTGCTGCTTGTTATACCTCTTAGACCAGTTTTTCAGTGGTTGGCCCTTCTACTGCAAGCTGTGTAGTCCTTAGGGTCTTCCGCATGGCCTTTAGCTTCTCACGAATGTTATGTGAAAGCTAGTAGGCTTCCTCTATCCAAGGCTCAAGCCGGGCTTTGAGCAAGGACTATTTTTTCTAAAACTCCTAGATTTGCATCAATGTTTCCTTACCTTCCTGCAAGCGCGTGAAACGTTGGACTGACACCAATGTCCACACTATCATATTGATTTCATCATATTGTTGTTGCACTTCCCTGAGCTCTATGTTCAATTGTTGCAGCGTAGGATCCTCCTGTAGTGTATCCCATAGGCCCATTTCCTGAGTGAATAGATGGTCGCAACCCTAAACTGCAACATCTTGTTGACCCATGGACACTTTGATAGTGGCACCTATCTTTTCCTGAACTTATGGCAGTGTGGTCGGCTGCAACTTAAACTGCAGCTCAACTATTTTCATTCGAAATCAAAAGTCACCTTATAAATTTTCTCCTTTGACGCACGCACTATAACAACCAATTTACTCACTTTGGTTGAGGCCTCTACATCCTCTGGAATGTTCGTCTCAGGCACTGACTTGTAGGCCTACTCACTTTTTATCACTAGGTTTTGGCACTGTATCTGCAATTCCTCCTGTTCCTTTAGCGCCTAAGTTTTCTTTGCAAAAATCTGCTCATTGTTGACTTTAACCTCACTCACGCAGTGAACGCATGTTGTTCTTCGATCTTCAACTCATCTGAGACCCCCTGATGCAATGCATGAAGGGTCTAGAGTGAAAACATGGTAAGGTTTAGTCCCATATCCTTCACTGTGTTGAGAACAATGCGATCCTTGTCCGATTCCACACAGACTAACCCCTCTGGCAAAGGAAAGACTCTGAGATCTAGAGTCTTTTCAATCTCTACTATTGCACTACTGCCCTGCGTCAAGCTCACTTGTGCATCACTCACCTTCCTGACATCCACCTGAATCATGTTCGCCTGGATCTGCAGCTCGCATAGATCCTTCTGGATGCTCCCTAGCATCTGCACTTATTGCTGCTCAAATTGTTGTAGCACCTTCATCATTGTTTCCCATATGTTATCCCCGATCTCATCAAAATCGCCCTCTGTCAGCACCATGGGATCAATATGTGTCTTCTTATCAGACTTTTGTTTCTTTCATTGTCCACCCTTCTTCTCCTACCCATGCCTCTTCAGGATGAAAGGAGTGCTTTTCTCCTCATTGCCACCTTCTCCCTACATTGACATCTCTTGCTCGTCAGTATGATGTGACACAGAATTCTCACTCTCCTCGACATCCTTTCATTCTCTCTCTGCTTTCTCTTTAGTAACAAGCTCTTCCTCTAGATGGGCATTCTCTGCAACTACCTTGGCAGCCTCCTTCTTTTTCTCAGCCAGGTTGTGCATAGCTTTCTTAGTGGCGTCCCTCACCTTTTGTGTAGCAGAACTTTCTACACCTTTATTGGTTCCTACCTCTAGCATTGTAGGTTCACGCCACTCTGACAGCCAATACCCTACAAGTTCCTGCACATCCGTCTTGGACACTAAATAGGGCAACACATGTCAAGTTCCTCCTTTGGTCCTTTTGCGTGTGGATTGAGACACTGTGAAAGTTAGCCTTAAACTTCGCATAGGTTGTTAATTTTCCAAACAAGGTTGGGGCAACCTTGGTCGTTGATTGATCACCATCCGAAGGTCCATCTCCATTAGGACCCAAAAAATCTTTGTTTCCTTTATGCATTACACATCCTTCGTAGTCCAGAGTGAGGCAAACTGTGATGCCTTAGAAAAATCTTCCTTGTGTGGAGAAAATCGGTTGTCCTCCGACAACCTCCACGCAACTAATAAAATAGACAAGGGAAGCCAAGCATAATGAAATGGATTGCTTTCTTCTTGGGTTTCTCGGCAATTCACGAGGATTTCCTGGCAGAGGTACTTGGACCAATTATACTGCACACCCTTAGCGCACTATGCAGCATGTGACACTATCAGCATCAGATCTTCATTCGCGTGACACTTCCTCATGATCTTGCCTGCAAGGATCTAGGCAGTGAACTGGACTGCCTAGTCTTGAATGGAAATGATAGAGTATCCTCGTGACTTTTTCACAATACCATATTCCTTCTTCATCTTATCAGTGAGCTCCTTATCCCAATTTTTCTCTCCAAAATCCTTGGTAGGATCTGCTCCTTTATAGGGTAAATTCGTTATCCTATGGATCAACATGTCTATTATTGGAATAGGCTGCCCCAACCAGAGGATCCCATTGTGCACCAGTGCGAGTAGCTTGCATACACAAACCGTATTTATAAGGGAGAGGTGATAGTACAGTACTAAAATCATATTCAGTAGCTCTGACAGCTCAACGCCGCAGACCCACTTCATGGGTTCTAACTATGTAACTCTTGTGTTGTCATAGTATATCTTCATCATATACTTATGGTTAACCAGATGCGGAAATGTTTCATGATCTGCGAGGTCCTAGTCCTCCATTCTCAATAGTGGGATGTGTTGGCTTGAGGGGGTCTGACCCAAGTTCAGTGTTAGCTAGCCAAACAAATCCCTACACTACTAGCACTTTCGGCATCAGCCCATGGAACGCGAACTAAAGTCTCACTTGAAACAGTATGGGGGGATTCTCGAACCAAGTTTCCACACCCTGAGATGGTCATGATGTTAGTTTGTTCCTTCTATTCCTGCTTTTGTGTAGGTCATTAAGTTCTATGACTCTATCTTCCTAACCCCTTATTCCTCCATTCGATACCTTGGCAAAAGGCTATAGTTGGCCTTCACATAGCCCTAACCTTTGATTCAGATACTTTCACACTGCTAAGGTAGCGTATTGCACAAATTGTCAAGTTATCTTAAGAATCTTACTTATCTTATCAGGTAATCATAGTTAGCTCCGTGTAAATAGATGTTCTTACTTGCGTTCACTTAACCAATGAAATTAGATACATTTGTGCATCATATAAGCATTATAAATAAAATTCATACATAACATGTCAAGATGCATTAATAGGAACAAAGACACAAAATTTTCATAATACTTCTCTTTATTGATATCTTCAAGTGATTACAGACCTTATCCTCCCTATGCACACAGCTGCAGGGGTCCGTGCACTCAACTACAGACTTCCACCCTAGGCCTCTGTGCACTCTTTTGCAGAGCCTCTACCTATGCTATGACCCGAAACTTAGATTTTTTTACTTTATAACTATGACTATCTTACTCAGAACCCATTACTCCAAAACTACTTAGAGCTTAGCTCTTTTTATACAATCCCATGGTTCGTGGACCATGGGTAGACCTTTTACAGCCGACTTTACTTTACAAAAATAAGTGTGGACAACCCTTTATGACTCATGACACCTTCACACTACGTCACCACAAAATGCGGAGTCTTTACAAGTTTATTACAAAATTCGACCCAAAATATGGGCTTTTAGCCCCAAAAATGTCCTTGGGGGATCTCGTTCCCAACAGGCCCCCAACACATACATCATGACTCACCCTCAAGCCACTCGGTAGGCACGGAGATATTTGCATGAAGCCCTTCTAGCTCAACTAGTATGATCGCAACCTCAGTTGTACACTGAGTTGTCACCTACTTTGCATCTTCGACCATCTGCTCGGTCACTGCTCCTGAACTGTCGGCCTGAAGATTTTGCTGCGTCACTTGCAGAGTTGAAAGATTTCCTTCAATAGATCTTGTCACCATGTACGCCTCATCCAGCTAGCGCTTCAGTCATGCCTTCAGCATTCGTTCCTTGTGCAATGCAACATCCACCTGTTCCTTTATTTGCTTGGCCTCCTGTAGCTTGGTGAGTCTTTGTGTCAGAACGATGGTACACACTGTGCCTTTGACCTCATCATAGCGTTGTTGTAGCTTGTATGCTTCCGTCTTTAGTCGTTGGATATTGCGGTCCTCCTGCAAGCTTGTCAGGACCTCAAATAACTACTCAAAAAGTTGTGTGTAGTCTGCTACTACATTATCCACTACCGCTACTGCTTCTGTGATAGTGGTAGCCCACTACTCCTTCACTTCTGGCAGACTTGAAGGTGGGCCTTCAACTTTAATTCTGTGATTTGCAAGTTCAACTCCAACTGAACTTTCACCATCCTAGTACAAGTGTCATGCACCCCTGTGGCCAGCTTGTGGATGCACTCCTCGATTGGCTCCTCCTCTCGAATGGCCAACTTTGGGATCATTCGGCATGCCTCCTCGATGACCTTCATAATGCACTTGCTCTAATTGGTTGCCTCAATCTTAGCGGTGATGGAAGAATCTCATTGTAGTGCCATTTTCTCGTTGTTGATCCATTGTTCACTGATCACCTAGAGGGCGTGATGCTCACAAGTCCTCAGCTCTGCAATCACTCCATCCTGCAAGAGGTGGAGCGCTTCACGCGAGAGCGCTGCCAAATTCAACCCTACTCCCTTTAGAGCACTAACAGTGGGCCTGTCAACTTCATTGTCTGTGGTTAGTGCTCCATCAAGCAACATTGTCACACTGGAGGCCTTTACACGCAGTGTCTCGGCAACCTCTGAATTGTCGATGGAAAGGTTTGTAGATATTGTGCTGGTCTGCAATGCATGGGTCTACAGCTCCTACAAACCTATCTAGATAGCCCCCAGTATTATTTGTTTTTGTTGCTCTAATTGTTATAGGGCCTCCGCAGTGACATCCCTCATTGTGTCACCAATATCATGCAGATCACCCTTTGTTAGTGTGATGGGGTCCAACGATGTCTTGGTAGCCTTTAATTTCTTCTGGAACCTCCTTTCTTTAGCTCCCTTGGGTGCTTGATGCTGGCAGACATCTCCTGTGGGTCCATGATATGCTGCTCATCTGTCTCAAGTGAAGGATACCGCGTGCCTTTAGTAGAGCCTCTCTTTGTCCCACCTATTTACTTTGTTGTCTGTTGCATGGCCTTGCGCTCTGCCTAGGCGTTATCAGCGGCCTCCTTTTTCCTCTTTTCGGATAGCTATTTCATCTTAAGCTTGGCCTCCTCCTTGTTTTTCTGTGCGGAGGACTTGCTTCCTCCCACCGCCAAGTCTACTGTAGAGCACCATTCTGCTGGCCATTAATCAAGTACTACATCAATGGTGTCATCCGTTGCAAGATAAGGCAAGTTGTACCATTTCTGCGCAGGGTCCTTCCACACCTTGATGGATACATGATGGAAGTCTACTTTAAATTCTGCGTAGCCTTGTAGGTTGGCATACACCATAGGCGATTTACGATTGATGGCCATGCAGATGTTCATCTCCATCAAGGTCCAGAATATCTTGTTGTCATTGACTCACTATGCATCCTTCAACAAAGCACACTTCACTGCTTCTAGGAGTTTTGGCACGACCGAAGGGAACTAGTTGTCTTCTGGCAGCTCCCATGCTTCCAGCACAATTGATAGCAAGAGCAACGCGTAGTGGAATGTCTTGCTGAGCTCCTGCACTTCACGACAGTTTGCTAGGAACTCTCTACAAAGGTAGTCCAACCAATTGAATTGGACTCCTTAAGCTTCCCTTATGCGTACCCCACCATCTTGTGGGTGTAGCACGCAGTGCCCAATCCAACGCCTAGAAGCACTGCTTTTCTGGTACCACCCTCTCAAATGCATCCAAAAAAATATCTACATCATTCAGGCCATCATAAGTGAGAAGATTTCTTACCTCAGATGACATGCAGTGCAGTGAATGGGTCATCATCTTACATCTCAGTGTAGTTACTTCGTGTAACTGATTTTTGCAGCACTCTAATTCTTCATCAGAGTCTGAGGTGTAGGAACTCTCACAATCCCATGTAATTTTTCCATCCACCATCAGATTCACCCAATATTGGTCTTGCATCGTTATCTTATAGATATAGTCAAGATCGTCATCACTCTCATAATCGTGGACTGGTTCAGTATAGCGTGATCATTCTGAAGGATCTAGGGGTACTATTACACGGAGAAATTTCTTCTCAAATATCATCTTTCACTTCTTTAGTTTGATTACCCCATTCATATCAGTAGCCCAATCAATTCCCAGGAGCATAGGATAGGGGTTGTTGTCATCCATAATTTCTATTACCTCGAAGTCAGCTAGCGTGCTTGTGCCTTCAATATCTACATTCACCCCTTGCAACTGCCCCATGGCGATGATCTTCTGCTGATTCGCCATCCTTAGCTGAATTGGAGACCATTGTAGCACGGGTCTCCCCATTCGTTCCCAAGTCTACTTTAGTAGGATGTTCATGTCTGACCCTAGGTCCAAAATAACCTGATCGGTTCATATTCTCCTATCTGTGCAATCAGCCTCATCTCCCGTCCTGTCCTTGTTTTATTCTTACCAATCTTTCATATTACATGCATCTTACTCGGGTTGTTTCCGGCGCATTTGTTTATAAGCCCCTTGTAGCCCCTTCACAGCCTTACTATCACACAGTAACTTCATATAGGTCTCTAGGAAGGTTGTAAGCATAGAAGGGTCCATCTCTTGGTCAAGCTTATCCTTGCTTCCTAAGGTGGAGACCTCAGTGAAGCTCTTCTTTGCTTCCATGAATGTTTCATGTGTGCACTCCAAATCAAACTCAGCCTCCTTCATTAGGGCTTTGCGAACCCATGTGTTGTCTTTGGGTTGCTTCCCCTTGTCATCTCCTATTGTGATTCCACTTCAGAGCACTATATTCACATTCAAATCCTCTTCGCGCGGCTCAAGCCTCATCATCTTCAAATTCTGAGTCAGATGAGGTGGTAGTTTCCCTTTGTCACATATCCTTTCTATCACCATAGGACAGTCTTTCGTTTCATGATCAAACAGAGTGCAATACTTGCATGACAGATGTGTTGGGTTAGTGCAATCACAGGCATACTGTCTTGGTCCTCCTCAATTGTAGTAGATGAACTGTCCCAGACCTCTACTAGGTCCTCCTCCGCCTCGGCCTTGTCCACAGCCCTAAAATCCTATCTGTGCCATCCCCATGCTCTGGTTAGGGAGCCGCATTTCTGCATGTACCCTATAGGTGTGTGTTCTATCCATCATCAACTCATAGCTTCTGTAGTGGCGCTCATCATGCCCTACCGACCTACAAAAGTTTCAAAACAGTTGTTGTGGAGTCTGTACAAACTTTTGCAACAAATGATAGTTATCTGTGGCATGTTCTCTAGCTACCTAACATACATCACACCACAATCCAAGCCCTGTACTTGGTCCTGCCTGAGATTCCGACCTCAAAGGCATCGGTCCTCCTCCTGTAATATATTTTGCAAAGAACGGGCAATGGTATTTGTCATGCCTCTGACCCTTGCATTTCAGGCACCATACCTCTTCGTGCACCTCTGGTCGAACTTTCTTGTCCTGCTTCAAGCTTTGCATCTCAAGGCAAAGATTTTTCAACTGTGCATGGATCTATTGAACCCCCAAATTTAGATCTTGCATCGGTGTTTCATGTAGTCTCATTGCAATCTCCAGGGCCTCTGCCTAAGTCGTTATCTTCTGTTATGACAATGCAACCTTTAGGTGTGGCAGGAGTGAAGCTACAAACCATTCGCGATGTTATCCATCTGTTAGGTTCATGTTAGCTTCATGGATCTTACACTTCAACCTTTGATCTAGTTCCCAAGGTGTCTTGCCTGGTTGCATCATGATTTCCTTGAACCCCACAATCGACTGTGCCTCAAATTTAGGCTTACTTAATTCTCTATTCAGCTTTGTCTAGATGTTTTCTGCTCCAACATTTGGGTTATCATTAGAGTACTTGATATACTAGGTTAGCGTGCAATCCTACATAGCACTAATCAATGTTGCCTTCTTCATGTTATCATTTATAACACCTTGAGATTCCCATACAGCTTCTACCACAAACCAAAACTAATCTTGGTCTTCATTTCCCAAGCCTTTGAACAAAGGCAGCTTCACTGAATTTGCCATACTGAACTGTGGTGGAGGTGGAGGTGGTACGGGTGAAGTCGCAGGCGATGGTGGTGAAATTGGAGGTGGAGTGGGTAGGGGTGGAAGTCGTGAGAATCCTTGTCTTGTTAACTAAATAGAACTTCGCTGAGAAACCTGCACTATTCCCTCTTTGTCACCTCGTGGAGGTGAAACCAATGGACTATATTCAGGACCCTTTCTTCTTTCATTCCTATAAGTTTTTTCCACTTTGTGTAGCTCCAAACATCAAGGTAGCTACATGAACTGTTTTTCACACAATAACATTTTAATCCAGGTATTCATGTTGGGTGTGGAGCCTGATTATCTTTTGTATTCAAAGGTATCGCCACATTGGACCCCAATTTGAAATGGGGTGGCAATGCAGCCCGTAAAATATTCACTGTAGGGGGGGTCCGAGGGGGCATCCGCAACCTTTGGGGAGCCCCCCCCTGGTGGGGGGTTTTGGGAGCAGCGCCCCTGAAGCTAAGAATAGATGTCAAATTACCTTGCAAAAGTATAGTAATTTCTAGTCAATATGGGCCGTTCATTAGGAGGATATCTGATGGTAGAAGTTATGTTTAATTTAGGGTTTTTTTTCCCTAGAAGGAAACCCCTCACTATATATGAGGGAATTGTATTGCGTCTATGTAGATCTATATTCTGAGTGAGAAAGAAAGAGGAGATTGAGAGTGATGAGGGTGTTACAACAAATCTACTGTAGGTTGTATCTCTTCAATTTGCTGGATAATATAAAAGGAAGGACTGGTTGTTTCTCCATGGACGTAGCCCAAACTGGGTGAACCACGTATATCTATGTCTCTCTGGTTTTATGCGTTTTATGTATTTATATTTATGCAATATTCTATGTGTTCCATTGCTCTATAATATATAATTTACTAACAATTCAAAGATTTCACATTCTTACCTCGCGGTCCTTTGAAAAAGCGTCGCTCCTCCTCGTTGTAGTTGACTGAGGTATCAACCATGAATTCATTTACAAATCCTCCTATGACATGATCAAGCCACTGATCGATAGCAGGGGTGATATTATCCTCAGATGCTTCCAATATCTATACCAGATTTGGGGTCCAAACAATAGGACCGTCAAGTCTCCACCTTCCTTAGCTATCTGCTAGCTTCACGATCCACTTGTATAGCTCAACCAAAAAGGAGCAGAAAAAGATCTTGTGGATCTCTGTATATAGGTACCTATCCAGCCACTATTCTTTTGTCAGTCACAAGTTTTTGTTCTCCTGCGCCACAAATTCGTGGATCTTCCTATCCAACCAATCTCCGATCTCTTTCTTAGTTGGATCCCAGTGATACGATATCGCACATCTCTTTTTCATATTCTTGTCCCAGCAACGGAACCATTTGTTGGCTTGAGGGGGCCTGACCTAGCTTTAGCATTAGTTATCCAAATAAATCCCTACACTACTGGCCCTTTCGGCATCAGCCCGCGGAGTACGGATTAAAGTCTCACCTGAAGCAGTATGGGGGGATGCTAGAACCAAGTTTCTGCACCCTGAGATGGTCGCGACGTTATTTTATTCCTTCTATTCATTCTTTCACACATGTCATTAATTTCTAGGGATATTTTTTCCTAACCCCTTATTCCTCCCTTCGATACGTCTGCAAAAGGGTACAACTAGCCTTCACATAGCCCTAACCTTCAATTCAGATACTTTCGTGCTGCTAGGGCAGCATATTGCATAGATTGTCAAGTTATCATAAGAATCCTACTTATCTTATCAGGTAATCACAGTTAGTACCAATAAACAGATGTTCTTACTTGCGTTCACTTAACCAATGAAATTACATACATTCGCACATCATATAATCATTATAAATGGAATTCATACATAACATGTCAAGATGCATTAACAGGAACAAAGACACAGAATTTGCAGAATACTTCTCTTTATTGATGTCTTCAAGTGATTTACAGACTCTATACGCCTTGCGCACACAGCTACAGGGGTTTGCGCACTCAGCTACGGACTTCCACCAAAGGCCTTTGCGCACTCAGCTATAGAGACTCTACCTATGCTATGACCCAAACTTAGATTTATTACTTTAGAGCTATGACTATTTTACTCCAACCCCATTACTCCAAAACTACTTAAAGCTTATATCTTTTTTATACAATCCCATGGTCTGCCGACCATGGGTAGATCTTTTATAGCCAAATTTATTTTACAAAAATAAGGGCGGAAAAACTTTTATGAATCATGACACCTTCGCGCTCCACTTGGAGAATGACGATCTCTTACTCATCCCTGGTCGAAAACAGAGAGGCAAGTGTCAAAGGGGAAGTTTTGGAAGATTCCATGATCTTCCACCTCGCATTTTGTCCCTGCCATTTGTCCATTCCTGACCATCGCACCCTACAGAGGAGAAATTCAGTATGCATCGCACCTTGTACACTGGGAAGGTGATATGCATCGCACCCTCTGCACTGGGCTTTCAGTATGGTCCAGTTTTGACCATTTATGAGCAGTTTTCAGTGGAGAACTTCTGGGAGATGATGTAATTAGCTGACCTTATTCCTTCAGGCAGTGAAGCAACACTTTTAGGGACTTGGGAGCCCTCATTTCATGGACATTTATGATTGGGGTTGAAGTTCCCAAAAATGTCTATAACAGTTGCCCCCTAAAGAATGAGGTCGTTAATCTTTCTTAGTCGGGTGAAATGCTTTACTATGAGGATCCGAAGTTTTCCCGAGCTGGGAGGTGACCTGTAATAAGATACAATACAATACATTGTTTTGACAACATTTTTTCATGATCTAGCTGAGGCGGGCATTCCCATGCTCAGCTTTATAAATTCATTTTCATGTACATAGGAAAGACAATCGTCTGTGTGACATACTGATGATATGGACTCATCATCCTTTGATTTGGATGATCATCTGTTCGGCAATGATGTACACTTGATGTCTTTATATTCCTGAATATATCGCAGCCCCGATGGATGAAACTAGATCCGGGGTCTTCAAAACTCGTTCAATCTTCAAACGGAGTACAAGTCGATCCATGTGAAAAATGTTCTGGAGTCGAACATGGAAAGACATCGCCTGATTACTAGCCAATGATGTAAGCTGTTAACAGGTGTGAGAGGAATCACCAATAATGACAATGACCCTCAAGGTACTACAGTACAATTCACATGGTGTGAAAAAGGACTTGGCGTCAAACACCACGTAAAATCTCTCGATCGAAGGCCATTAATGTAAACCTATCGCAAAAAGTGAGAAAACAGCCATTGAGGCATGCAAGCTTAAAAGTACTGAAAGGGTTGTTCCTAAGTCAACTTCTTGGATAATGAGCTGATGTCGACAAGAAGTGACCCATCGCAGGAGGGCCTTAAAGAATCCCACATCAACGACATGGAATGAGGCAAATGATTTTGGAGGTTAAAACAATCTGACGATACAGGGTTCAGGGTGGCAGTCACGAAGGAATGGAGCATGAATGTATTGCAATGGGTGAGACACAGGTGAATTGTCTGAATGACTTCTCTTGAACATATAGGCAACACTAACGATGGACTGGTAGCGTTAACCCCAAAGATGGATGGTGTGACGAACCAATGGTGATGACCAGTGAACGGAACAACCCAACCCGGTATAGATGCGGAAGGAAAGTTTCATGTTCAAGAATGACTTGCTACCAATAAAGTTTTTCAAGTTTCTTCCAAATTTTCCCCAGTCATTGCTAACCAGTACCTGTTTATTTTTGTCAAGCTTGAGGAGAATAACATATGTTTTTTCTATAATCCGCCCTTTGGGCGAACCTGTCGCTATATTTTAGCGAGCCTAGCAACAGTGAAACTCATTCTCGTCCATTTGGACGAGTTTGTCGCTATTCGGTTTTAACAAGTTTAACGACAAAGATAACTCTGTCTCTTTCAATTTTAGAGAGTCTGAAAGAAATGGAAAGGAGACTCCAATGATTATTTTTCGTCATATAATACCTTAAGTCCAAAAAAGTGTAAAATAATACAAAAGGGATGAATTTTCGATAGTTTTAATGATCCGAACAAGAAAAGCGCTCAATCCTTTTATGTAATAATCCCTCAAGTCCAAAAAGATTAAAATCTAGAGGAGGGATAGCACTTCCGATGACTTTAATGAGCCGGAGAGGCCAATCACTCGACAATATTTTCATATTTTATGAGTCAGTTGAAAAGAGCTTAAAGAAGACTCGTTTTTGAGGAACGAGTGATGGTTTTGAGTAGCAGCTGATTCCAAGTAAGATTTGGAATTTTCCAATCATGGCAGTGTCACAAGGATGGCTAATAGAATCACTCTTCGTAGATTTTCCTCGAAGGGGTAAACAATCATATGGGGGTGAATGATCGGCTAAAAACAGAGTGGAGGTGATGATGAGAACACGACCAAGGTTCAAAAGCTGGCGATAAGGCATTCACAATGGTTATTTACCGGTTCATTTTTTAATGAGCTTAAACGCTGGAGGAAACATTTGCTCATGACTTATGTTTATTTTTTAACTAGCTTGAACTATGCGCTAAAACTGCTCGTGGGGGGTTTATTTTTTAACGAGCTTGAACCCTAGGTAACATTGCTCGCCAGTCATATGATAAGAATGTCTCATTCAAGATGCCATTTTTTATGGGGCTTGCACCTTTTGAAGCTTTGCCCCAGAGCCTCTTGCATGCACGCTAGGAACGACCAACTATGCCTCTCTACTTAACTATTAATATCACCACCAAGGCTAGGTAGGAAAATTTTTCCTTTACTTTGCCGGTGCCCAGGTGGCCCCTGCAAAGATGAATGGTTTCGGCCACTCACCCGACCTAGGCGGTTGAAGTCAGCGGAATCATAGAGCTAACATTAGCTGGTCGTTTCTCGCTTTCTTACAAAAGGTTTGCATGCCATGAGGTATAGCGAAAAATTTCCAGGTTACCATGAAAGTTCCATCCACGTAGCAGATAGAAAGCTCCCTTGGTGATGTCTACCAAAATAGACAAAGGGGAGTGGCGTAGAGATACTCCACTCACATAACTTTAACGAAGGTATCTTGTTCCAGCCTGATCCCATTTTCCTGTAAGGACGGGTTCGTCAGACTAGTCATATATCCTCCGCGGAAACCTACTCTATACCCAAGGTTTTCCTGTCGAAACAGACCAGGGTGCATGCCCCTGGGTTTCAATCACATCCTTGTGAATCACTCGCGCTCATCAGGTGGACGGATTGGGGATCGATGAGACATTTCTTGCGTGAAGAGACCATTTAGGGATGGCACATGACTATTTGCGATGTGTGAAATGGGAAATGACATTTGGTCCACGAGCTTGACCATTCTGCCTTCGTGCGGAAAACACATTACTCTAAAGAGTGAGGAGATGACGGCTCCCATGCAATAAATATAGTCGCGTCCAAGGAGTAGATTATAATCCAAGGGTCCTTGAACTACCATTACATTCAT
>APFE030520747.1:93074-107286 GCA_000404065.3 Pinus taeda | reverse complement strand
CGGGAATAGTGTCCACACGGATGCTGCTATTGCCACTAAGATGGGTGGCTATCTTAGAAACAAACAATCAAAGTCTACTATTGATTCCTTTTATGAAAATAGATGAGAGGAGAACCAAGAGGGCCAACCTTAGTCTTGCGCTCGATTTCCTCTCCTTCTTGATAGAGCTTCGCCGCTTCTTCTTCATCTGCCCAGCTTCAAAAATAACCTGTCGAATCACAGCGACATACCACTATCGAAGAAACAAAGATCTATATTCACAAATAACACAGGACCAGATATATGTTAACCATATAAATGCATATATAAACAAGTACACAAGAATATGGAAGAAAACAAGAATAGCTTTATTAAGATGAAAAGTACCAAGAGGATTACAACCATATGTTCTGACTCAGCATCATCCTCCAGCTAGGAAGCCCTTCTTCACCTCAAGCAAAGCTTAGATCACCCAACACTATGAATGTACACCACCAGAAAACCAACATCACTTCTCTATAAGATATAAAATTCCAGCCTTTGGATCTCTGTGATGAGGGATCCATATATAGATGATTACAGAGAGGTGAGTCATCTTCTGGGATCTTGATTAGTGTCCTCTCTCTGATAGTTCCTACTTCCACTTGGAGAATGATGATCTCGTACTCATCCCTGGTCGAAAACAAAGAGGCAAGTGTCAGAGGGGAAGGTTCTAGAAGATTCCATGATCTTCCACCTCGCATTTTGTCCCTGCCATTTGTCCATTCCCGACCATCGCACCCTACAGAGGAGCAATTCAGTATGCATTGCACCTTGTACACTGGGAAGGTGATATGCATTGCACCCTCTGTACTGGGCTTTCAGTATGGTCCAATTTTGACCATTTATGAGCAGTTTTCTGTGGAGAACTTCTGGGAGATGATGTAATCAGCTGACCTTGTTCCTTCAGGCAGTGAAGCAACACTTTTAGGGAATTAGGGTCCCTCAGTTTATGGACATTTATGATTGGGGTTGAAGTGCCCAAAAATGTCTATAACAATGCGTCAGACAGCAAAATTCTCCAGCAATTCTTAGAATGCAAATTGTTCTCTGTTGGAATGATAGGTGCAATTTATAGGGGGGTTTGAATTCAAATCCGACTATTCCCCCCAAATTCTGATAATAAATGTTGCTTTGGCAGTGGATCTTCAAATATTTTCGCCTTAATTGTCACCTCCCTACTCCTCTTAACCTTTTTCTGGCCATCAAATCATGAATATTAACTCCAATGATCATTTTCTTATTGGGTTGGATGACACCCTCCTCCATGGTGCAACGTCCTGAGTGCAACTTCAATTGGTCTACCCTCATCAATTTTCATGTAGTCTACTCGTTACCTTGTCCTCCACATCGAGCAATGTAGTTTATATTCCCATGCTCCCTTGCAACCGCCAAGAGCACTAAGACTGTCCTACTGCCATATAGTCATTGCGTAGGATTCCCCGTATACATCTTCAACCTGCTCCCATTCACTTTTCCTGGGAATGGATCTCCATTCAGCTTCGTGAGCTGAACTATGCCACCCTCTGTAATTTCCTTGACAATATATGGTCCTAACCAATGCATTTGGAATTTACCTAGAAATTCAATGAACTTACTATCATATAACAGTATAAGATCATTTACCTTGAACGTGTGAAGCTTGATATGGAAATCATGCCATGTTTTTTCACGTTCCTTCTATACTTGTCTGTGGAATCTTACCAAAACTAGGTCCTCCTCTAGCTCCATGAGTTGCACAATCCATTCTTCCAAGGCCTCATGATCTGCCATATCTATCAAAGTGACTATGCGCAGACTAGGCACAATGTATTCCATAGGAATCACTTCTTGGACCCCATAGGCTAATCTGAATGGAGTTTTCCCTGTCAACTTCTTACAGGTTTTCCTATAGGCCCATAGCACCATAGGTACATGAACATCCCAATCATTTCGCTACATGTTACAGATCTTTGTCATCACGTTCTCCAAAAAAAATTTAAATGCTTCGACTGTCCCATTTCCCTATGGGTGGTATGGTGTATTCTTCTTATGGTAGACCTGGAGTTCAACTGTCAGTGTGCTAGTCATTTCTTTCAGAAAGTGCATACTCCTATCACTCATCAAAAATTTCAGGCACCTGAACCTTGTTAAGACATGTTCAAACAATAATTTTTCGGTCGCAGCCCCTGTACAATCCTTTAGTGGTTGTGCCTCTACCCATATGGTTAAATATTTCGTCACAGTGATAATGTAGCGTGCACCCATTTTCTTTCCAGGTGGTTGAATTCGTCCAATAAAATCAATCACCCACTTCTCAAATTCCTGTAAAGATACTTGAGGATGTAGAGGTAGCTCATCCCTTCACGACGTTCTGCCATTCCTTTGACATGCATCACATGCCCTATAGTATGCTTTGGAATCCTTGTGCAATGTTGGCCACCATAAACCTGCACGCAAAATCTTTTACGTGGTTACTTATCCAACATAATGGCCTCCCACAGTTCCTCCATAAGCCTTAGCAAGGATACTATCACGCTCAAAGTCCGACACATATCTCCACAATATTTCATCTACACCCATTTTGTACAAATGTCCCGCAATGACCGAAACATTTGCTGCATGTACTACTAATTATTTCTTTTGTTGATTTGTATATCCTTTAGGCACCATCCCCGTAGTTAATAAGTGAATAATATCATTAAAATGGTTATTAGCTACATGTATCGCAAAGAGTTGTGCATCGGGCAACCCTTCCTCCAAATTACTGGGTTCTTCACCTATTTCAATTCGTGACAGATGGTCAAGTCCAAAATTCAAACTCCCTGGCTTCATAATGACTTCAAAGTCATACTCCTAAAATAATAACAACCATCTGCAAATCTTTCCCCCCAACACAGGCTTGTTGACCAAGTATTTTAAGGAAAAATGATCTCTATACATCTTGAAATGTCCCCTAATAGATAGTGCCTACAATTTTGCAAGGCGTAGACCATGGCCAACCCTTCGCACTCTGTTTTTGAATAATTTTTCTCAGCCTTGGATAACTTCCTACTTGTGAAGGCTATGGGATGGTCTACTTCTCCTTCAATTGCCTATGTGAGTATTGCACCCAGCGTAATGCAAGAAGCATCCATGTGTACATGAAACTCCTTTTTCCAATTGGAAAATACCAAGATTGGTGCAGTTACCATCTTTTCCTTTAACACATCTAAGTTGTGCTAACATTTTTCATCCCAAAAAATTTCACATCCTTCTTGAGTAGTCTTTCCATGGGTGCAATAATTTCAACATAAGCTTTAATGAATTCTCTATAGTATCCAGTGTGTCCCAGCGTCATGCACAGCTGCTTGACGTTCCTAGGGGCTTCCAAATTCACAATCACAACAATATTTGTAGGGTCCACCATCAACCCTTGCTTACAAATCACATGACCTAGCAAGATCCTAAAAGGAACACAAAATATACACTTTTTCAAATTTAGGGCAATCTGGCGTCTTCGACATGTATCCAACATCAGGCACAGACTTGCTACATGGCATTTGACCAAACCAAACATAGTCCAGTCATCGAAGTATACTTCCAAAAACTTATGGTTGAATTCTTTGAATGCTGCTATGACGACGCAAGAAAATATTGCAGGCGCATTCTTTAGACCAAAAGGCATAATAGTGTATTGAAAGAAACCCCACTTTGTTGTGAAGGTTGTTTTTCTTCTATCCTCTGGCATGATCTTTATTTGATGATACCTAGAAAATCCATCAGTAAAGGAATAGGCCTCCTGCCCTCCGACATTATCTAACACTTCATCTATAAATGACATCAGAAATGGATCATGAATGTAGGCATCATTAAGCTTCCACAGATCTACACAGATCCTTATTTCGCCCTTTTGTTTCTTCTCTTGGACTACCATCGGGCTCACCCAATCAGACTCTTCAATAGCTTCTATAATGCATGCCTCTAGAATTTTATCCAGCTCTTGATGGAATTTTTCCTTGTACTTTGGATTAACGCGATAAGGCATTTGTTTGACAAGCTTCACATCCAGCTTCAATGTGATCCTCATGACCCCCAAATCACCAAGTATGCCTTTTATCTGAAAAATTAGTGGGGAAGAGATCTTCGTATTCATGAAGTAATTCAACAAATTTGTCAACTGTAGTATCATCCTAATAGTCTCCAATATTTGTGAACTTTAGTTCTTCTTCTGTGCCAATGTTTACTTGCCTTGTTTTTAAAGGTGCAGAGATGTCTGGGTACTTTATTTGCGGTACTTCTACCTCGCAGTGCCCTTTTGTTTCTGGAATATTGATATTCAGGTATTCTTAATCCTCTTCAATGGTCACATTATAGCATTCCAATGCATGGTACATCTAGGTGCTCCAATCCAGTAGGGTCCATTCCATAGGTTCTTTCGGTTTTCTAAAGATAATTGCTTTAATTTCTTGAAGCACTTCATTGATGCTTGTAAATATGTCCTCAAAGTTGAAAGTTAATAAGAATCCCTCCTTTAATACATCCCATTCTGTAGTGTCGTGACGAAGCTCTGTTTCGAGGTACCAGTTCATGGGGATTGTATCCAAGGTATGGCAAAATATATGTACCCACTATGGTTGTGGTTCGATCCTCCATGCCTTAGTCCACTTTTTCTAGGTGATCACGCAGATCATCCTTCCCATTATATGTTTCAGTTAGTCTTGTATTAGCATACCCAAATCATAACTTCATCATTCTCCTGTAATCATGCCATCCAATAAAACTATCCTTATGTGTATCCCACCATCGTGTGATCATAGCATGCAGTGCCAACTCCAAGGCTTGAAAGTAGTGGTCCTCAGGGACTTCATGCTCAAATTCATCTAAAAACTTATCTACGTCAGTCAAACCATCATAGTAAGGTAAATTTCTTACCTCTGACGAAACACAGCGCAATGACTTCGTCATCATATTGCATCGTAATGTAGAAATTTCATGTAAGCGGTTTTTCCAATGCTTTAATTCCTCATCTGAATCAGAAGTGCATGAACTCCCCCAGCCCCATGCAATCCATCCATCTGTTGTTGGATTGATATAATCTTGATCTTGTGTTGTTATCTTGTAGATTTGATCCAGCTCATCGTCACTTTCCACATAATCGCAGACTGGTTCAATATAGCATGCCCCTTCTACAGGATCCAGTGGCACTATAACCCTAAGCGACTTTCCTTCAAACGAAATTTCCCTCTTCTTTAGAGTAATGACCCCATTCATATCAATATCCTAGTGGATTCCTAGGAGCGCAGGGTAGGGATTACTATCATCGACAATTTATATAACTTCAAAGTCCACTACTGCATTTGTACCTTCAATATCAACCATTACTCCATATAAGTGTCCCATGGGGATGATTTTCTATTGATTTTCCATCCTTATCTGAATCAGATACCACTGCAGCATAGGTCTCCCCATCCTTTCCCATGTTTGTTTTGGTAAGACATTCACATCAGACCCCATATCCAAATTGACCTGGTCCATTTCATACTCACCTATCTACATTGTTAGCTACATCTCTTATCTTGTTTGCACATTATGCTTACCAATTTTTCTAACCGCACGCTGCTCTAAAGCAGTCTTTTCCTTATCGGCGCACTTGTCTATTAAGTCCTGCAATCCTCCCACAGCCTTCCTATCGTGCAGTAACTTTATGCAAGTCTCCAAAAAGGTAGTGAGTATGGAAGAATCAACCTCTTGTGTCACATTAGTTTCTTGCATCTTGTCCTGGCTTCTTGAGGTGGAGGCATCAACGAAGCTCTTCTTGGCTTCCATGAATGTTTCCTTAGCGTGATTAAGGTCAAAGTCGACTTCTTTCTTCGAAGCTTTGCAGACCCATCCATCACCTTCAAGTTTCTTATCCTTATTTGTGCTAGTCGTTATACCACTTCGTAGTACAATATTAATTCTCTAATCGTCCTCACAGGGCTCAACCCTCATCATTTGTAAATTTTGTGTAGGTTGTTGGGGCTGCGTTTTCTTCTCTATCATTTTAGCTATTAACACCAACATTCTACTATATCAATGTCGAATTTTCTAAAGTTTTGACACAAAGGGTGTGTAGGATTTGGGAAATCTCGCGCAAAGTGCCCCAGATGTCCACAGTTGTAGCAGATAATCTGATCGCGACCTCTACGAGGCCCTCCTCCTCGCCCTTGTCCTCAGCCTTGAAAACCCCCATGCGCTCCTCTAGTGCCTTGATCTATAGGCCGTGTTTTTGCTTGTATATGGTAAGTAGGGGTTATTTCCTTCATCATCTCATAGCTTCAACAGTGGCGCTCATCATGGCCCATAGATTTATAGAAATTACATAACATTTTTTGAGGTGTTTGAATGAACTTCTGAAGCAAGTGGCAATTATCCATTGCGTGTTGCTCAGTGACTTGAAAAATGTCGCACCATAGCGTAGCTCCCATACTTGGCCCAGCTTCAGATTCTGGCTTCAGGGTGGCTGCCCTCCCCCTATAAGATAGTTTATGTATCCTAGAAAATGATCCTTATCATGCCCGTGGCCTTTGCACTTCAAGCACCAAACCTATGCACACACTTCTGGCTTAGTCTCCTTTTCTTTCTTCAAACTCTATAATTTTGTATGTAGGCTCACTAACTATGAGTGGATCTGTTGTACCCCTAGGTTCGTATCTTGAACAAGTGATGCGTGCAACCTCATCGTGATCTCCAAGGCTTATGCCTATGTTGCTATCTTTTGTTATGATAGAGAAATTCTTAAATGGGGCAAAAGTGACATGATGAACCAGTCACAATGCTATCTATCTAATATTTGCATGTTAGCCTATCTGGTCTGACACTTCAACCTCTGATCAATGTCCCCAAGGTGTCTCCTCAACCCTCACTAGTATCTCCTTAAATTAAATTACCGATTATGCCTCAGATTTAGGCTTACTAAACTCTTTGGTCAAAGTTTTCTGAGTTTCTGTTAGCGATGCATGAGGATTGTCAGCACAATACTTAATGTACCAATTTAGTGCAAGATCCTCCAAGTGGTAACCAATTGTGACTTCTTTATATTATCATTGGTGGTTTGTTGCGTTGTCCATACAGCATTCTCAAAAACCAAAATTGCTCTAAATCTTCACTCCTTGTGCCCTTGAAGATCGACATCTTCATTGTGTTCACCATGTTGAATGGTGGCGGTGGAGGTGGAGGTGTGGGTGAAGGTGTATGAGGTGGAGGTGGGGGTGGAGGTGGAGTTGATGGATGATGTGATCTAGTAATACCCAAAGCAGTATTGGGGTATGCAAGAACCAAGTTTTTGTATCCAGAGATTAGTTTAATGTCTTCTAGTGCATTAGAGCTGCCTCCGTGCAGATCGATAGACTTCTAGGGTTCATTGTTGTAACTAAGTTAAAGTTGCCTCCAAACCTTTGCAAAGGTCCACGATTAGTCCTTAAGGACCTTAAACAATCAATTTACCTACTTTCGCACATCAACAAGCAACCCTAGATTGAAGTTCGTGTAGATCTACTTAATTCATAGAAAACATAAGAGAAATGGCTTGTAACTTTGTGGAAATAGCTAAACATTCTTTTCATACATTGTAAGATAGATTCAGTAAATTTGCATAGCATTTAATCATTATTCCATAAAACATATCATTAGCTAACATCATATAACATAAACGAATACAATGGAAACACTGAACAATTCTTCAAAAAGTTATCTTTATTGATCTTCAATTCACCGATTATAGAATCTTCTTACCCTATGCACACAGCTACAGGGGTCCACGCACTCAGTTTTGGACTTTACCCAAGCCTCCTGCACACTCAACTATAGGAGCCTACCTTTTTCTACCTAAGCACAGGAAGCAGAGCCTTCCTGCCTTAGCCCTTGCTCAAGAAAATAAAAACCCTTCAACGTACTCTAATCTCTATTCAAAGTTATCTCTAAGACTCAATTATTTAAATCTTTTCTAATACAGTACCACAGCCACTAGCTCATGGGTGAGTCTTTAAAACTGACCAAAAACAAGGGGCTAAAGCCCCTTTGACTCTATCTATCTGTGTTCTCTACATCCACATTTTGCGAAGACTTTACATCTCTTACAAAATTCTTTACAAAAATTGACTAGTTTATTCAATTCTACCCCCTAGGGACTCCATCCCAACATAGCAGTGTAGAAGGCAACAACATCTCAGAGATCTACATCATTAATAGTAGTAGACTTGCGCTTGACAAAGGCAAGAGGAAGGTTGTTGACAATGCAGAGGTGGAGCAAAGATGCAAGTTCAAAGTAGATCCACTTGTGTTAAGAGCAACTTTGGAGATTTAGGCAAAGAGGTGACATCTTGATAAAAGGATCGTGCAAAGATAGAAGGTGGAGAAAAAGATAGAGGAGGCAGAAAACGATTTGTAGGAGTTGAAGCAACAACTCAGGGAAGAACAAGAGCTGTGAAAAAGAGAGAAGGATGCGCAACATGAACATGAAGAACAAGAGGTTGAGCATGCACATGTTGATGAAACTCACCACATACAGGTTATTGATTCATCCGAGCAGCTGGCACATAATAGGCAGGTTGTGCAGTCACAAGAGTAGGACTTTGCTTAGGAGATTGAATAGATGTGGTTCAACTAGAGCTAGACCAGGACATTGATCTCTAGAAACCAAGAGGTCACTCCATCGGCTTCACCAAATCCAAGAGCAGAGCAAGTCCCAAGTGATCAAGGAGACATTAAAATCCTTGAGGACAATTTGGAAGTGGATGTGCACAACATATACCTCGACGAGTCACAACACAGATTTGTGCAGTTGTGGAGAGTGACCACTCTAGATGTTCATGTATCTCTTGTGCAGTTTGAAGAACACATGATCGTTTCTAATGTGTGTAGGCATCCAACTGCATTGGTTGATGTTACAAAGGCATATGTCGAAGCCACCAACTCAAGTGTTAGATTATTGATGGTTGAGAATGAGATCATGGCTAAGGAATTACAATAAGTCAAGTTGGGACAAGAGCAAGCTACAACATCCAATAGAGTAGAGTTGAAGAAAGTGATACTTGATGAAGTATTGTCTCTTGAAACAATCATGTATAAATTGTACTTCAAGTTCATCACCGTGCATAATTTATTTTTCCATCTTAATGATTTCCAGCAACACTATGCTAGGAGAACACAAATCTTGTTAGACAGACACACTATTATCGATCACATGCAGATAAGGAAAATGAGGTACAAGGGTGCCCCGTTGCACTTTCCAAAGATGATGAAGCCAAAGGTAGTGGAGTTGAAGGCACGCATCCAAAGTCAAATATGGAAATATGATGAAATATTGTAGCTTGTCACTAGCTTACAAGCTTCACATGCACGATTGTTCAGGAGAATGGATGTCATTGTGTGCACACATGTGATCCCATTCATCGAAACGCTCATCGAGGTGAAGACAAAAAAACAAGTCCAACTAGAGTTGAACATGTAGTTTTATCCGTTGATGTGCATAGCCACCAACATAGACTTGTAGATGAGCGTAGATATTATGCACTAGTGTGTTGCTGGTCTGGCTGCACTCAAGACCATGATGTGCATGCTATCCGATGAGTTGGACAGAGGTGCCAAATCAGTGTACTTGGATGCAACAGAGGCAAGAGTTCACTTTTAGAAGGATGTCACCACAAAGTACATGAACACCATAATAGACTACCATACTTGGCATCAGTTCACCACCATCGATCATCGGGAGGATATCAAAGAGTTAGTCTTCCCACAACTGTCTGAGTCTTAGTGATGTCTTTTATGGCTTACTCAAGCCCATCTTGTCTCACATGGGTACATGTGTAGATTGTATTGTAAATATGTTGTAAAAGTGAAAGACCAAGTGTCAATAGTTGAATGTAACAGTTATGTGTAAGTTGAAGAGTCATGAGGGTAGTTGAAGAGTCACAAAGGGGAATGTCAAGGGTCACCCCACAATTTTCTATTTATAGAACCTCATAAATCATTGTACGGGCTTTTGGGAGCCAAGCTTCCTATATGTATAACTTAGAGAAATCTTGGAGTGTATTGTAACGAGCCTTGGCTTCTCCACAGTGCAGAGCTAGTACATCTCTTTGGAGGAGCAGGTGGCAGTGACTGTAATGTTCCACTATCAGGGCTAGTTTTTTTCATGGTCGTATGTATGATTGGATCTTTCACTCATAAATTGTTATTTTAGTTCGGCTATCCTAGTTACTTTAATGATGTATGTAGCTGTAATTTATGCATGTATGTATGGACTATTCCGTATGTGTTTGTATGAATCATATCAAAGCATGTTGTTGGCATAACCCATCACTTTGGATAGTCAGCTATCCTGCTTTCCATCTCATGATGTCTTTCTACTCATGTGTTCACTTTCAAGATGCATGTTATCATAGGTTTCTAAGGGGCACACTCATCCCCCTTCTGTGTGTTAGACCCTTTCATGCACCTTCCTTGACTCACTGCAAGGTCATGTTAGGACTCTGAATTGTCTACTTTTGACCCTACATTTTGTTATGATATTACTCTTTTTAACCTATGAATTGAAACCCTTGATATCATTTTTGACCTCATCATCCCAAGGTATAAAGTAACTCTCCTCATTTGCTATATGATTAATTATTCAACACATATTCATGTTATCTTTACAATTAATCTTTGGAAATTAGCTAAGTCGCTAACAGTTGATTGGAATTGTTCAAAGTCCACAAAATCATGATTCACAGTTGTTGCAACACCAGGAACAACAATTGTGCAGCTGCTGCAACACCAGAAGTAGCAACTGACTAAAGCAGGAAATGTCTCAATTCGCAACAGCAACTGTCTAAAGCTGGCAGGGCTATACTCGGTCGATGATGATAGAGCATGATCGAGTCAATCCAGCCACAGACACGGGAACACCAGGAATAGCACGAAGTATTTTAAGAGACGGTTAAGATGTGATGAATCAGCAACAACAGCAGAATAACCGAGGATAGCATGAGGAATCCGAGGAAAGAGACGAAGACCATCCGTTTTGCAACAGCAGGAAGAACCGATTAACCAAGGATGACAAGATAGTACATGGTTGTAACAGCATGCTATAACAGGAATCAATTTCCTATTTCTATACAGAAGAATTAAACTGTAGGACAATCTATTGTAATAGATGTCTCCTCTATAAAGAGGAGACATCTACAGTTGAAAGACTAAAGTATGTGATACGGAATCATTGTAGTGATGAAGGTCGGAACTTTTGTTGTAATTGAACTCTTGGCAGATGAATAAAGTTTTGTTCTGAGCATTTCAATTTAGTATTTGTGTGCAGGGGAATCTTGTGAGAGGGACAGGGCCCACCTTCTTCACAAGATTCACCCATTCCTTTCTTGTTAAGTGTGTGTTAATTTTGTAAGTGTTTAGCCTTGCTTCTGGTATTTTCCTTTTGCTGATACGATGTTCCTTTAATCGATTGGCACTGTGAGAAGTGTGTCACCGGTGAATAGGATTTTGGTGTGTATTGGCGACTCATCACAGAGGCAGGTGCTGGGCGTCCTTATTCTGAGGACAGGGTCCTGGTCCTCTGTTACAAACAGCCATCATTTTTCTGCAGATTTGTTACCTTTACTTAATTTCATTTCATTTCTGCAATAGTTTAAGACTGATGTAACACAGAGTAAGTGTTTGATAGGAATTAGATTTGTTTTACTACAGCTTTTAATGCTTTTGAAATTAAAGTACATACAGTACACAGTCACCTTTGAAATAAAAGGACTTTCCCGGGTTGACAAATTAATGTGGTGCTCGACTGTTAATCAATAACAATTCGAGCGACCAACATTTTGGCACCGTTGCCGGGGAAGGCAACTAAATTTTTTTTAAGGCATTAATGATTTTTCTTTAGAATAATAGGTGCATGAGAGGACGCAAGAAAGCTAACTTCATAGGCGGTAAGGGCACAGGAGGCAGAAGAAAGACTTTCATTGACGAAATCATTTCAAAAGCTGAGACATCTCAGAGAACAAGTTCCCGAAGACCTCAAATCCAGTATTCCTCCCAAACAGATCATCAGACGGAGGAAGTACTAGGGCCTGAAAGGAAGCTGGAAACACCAGAGCACATTGAGGAACCAGTAGAGGAACCGGAAGAATCAGAAGATACTGAAGACAGAGCCAATGACTTAGGGAGAAGAATAATGGAGGATAACAGAGCAGAAGGAAGGGGGGAAAACTCACTTTCCACCCTGGAATTTCCTATTGGGGACCTCCCAAGAGGAGCGATCCCTATGAAAAATATTCCACCTGCGGCATTGCCTAATTTTCATGGGTTATCCTCTGAAGATCCCGATGAGTTCCTCTTTGAATTTGATATACTGTGTAGAAGTTATGATTATGTAACTCCTGCTCAGAAGTTAAAATTGTTTCCAGCAACACTAAAAGGGAACGCATTAAGATGGTTTATGAGCCTAGGGGCTCATGTAATCACCACATGGGATCAAATGAAAGAAAACTTTCTAAGCAAATATCAGGACTATTGTCAAACAAGAGAAAGGAAGGAAGAATTGTTCAAAATGGTTCAGAAAGAGGATGAGAATCTGGAGGACTTTATAGAGAGACTGCAATATAATTTGCAGCGATCAGATCACCCAACCATGAGTAAGGATATTCTGAAGACAATACTATTAAAAGGAGTACGAGTTGACTGCCTAGATATGTTAAATATGCTCGGAAAAGGGGATATTTATAAAGAACCATTTGATGAGATTATCAATCTCTGAATGTGGTGTTCCAGAGGAGCAGCAAGCAGACCAAAAACCAGGGACAGTACATATTCAAGAGTCTAGAAGTCAGCAAGCGGAGGAGCAACACGAGCTAAAATAGGTAATCTGCTTGAAGAATTCAAAACTGAAATGCTAAGCTCTTTTGCTTCACAAATTGATGCTCTCCAGGTTAAAAAAAAACATGCAGAAGCAGAAGCTGCCCTGGCTATCTTTTGCTCCAAATGCAGAGGAAAGCATCCACTGCGGGAATGTCCATTGGATAAGGTACCAATTTGTACCATTTGTGAAAAGGATCATGAAACTCAGCAATGCCCCTCTTTGCTAGGAATAAAGGCAGCACTGCAATCAACTGAAGAAGAAGCTGAAGTAGTGTACCTGATGACACAGAGGAGGCAATGGCCACAAAGACAAGGTATGAGTTCTAACACATCATTTAGTCGTTGGAATAATCAGTCTCCTTTTCAAACAAATTTCCCACCCATGAATCAAATGCAATACCCACCCTTTAATCCGATGCCATTTCCTATGCAGCAACCAAACCCTCCTTTTACTGACCCTACTATGTGGAATCCTTGGACTTTTCAACAACCTTATTTTAATCAATGGAATCCAAATTGGGCAGCCCAACAGATTCCATTTCCTCAACACCAGCAATCTCTTTCCTTACCATCTAATGCCCCGTAGAATAACCAATCAATGAGACCCCAACTTCCTGTGCAACCTAATCCCAACCCAAACAATAATAAATCCTTGTAGGTAATCGATATTCAAAGTCAACCTGTCCCTCCTATGCAATGTAATGATATCCATTTACGCTTCGGGAGGATAGTTGAACCCATCATAGATGACATTACTGACTCTGAAAAAGAAGAAACTAGAAAGGAAAAGTCATCCAACAAAGATACTGAAATTCTTGAATCATCTTCTAACAAGACTGTCCAAACAGCAGAGCCACCCTTTCCTGAAAGATTGACTCTTACTAAAACGTTTGAGCCACCAGCTTTTAACCTTTTAGGAGAACTGCAGAATTTATATGTCAAAATCCCATTATTGCAAGCACTAAGAGATGTCCCTATCTATGCCATAACTGTTAGGGAAATTTGTGTTAGAAAGCTTGGGAGAAACGCCAAGGAACCCCTCACGGTTCATGTGATGGGACAACTGACTGTTTTGATGATATAAAAAGACCCCCCTGTGAAATATGGTGACCCTGGTCACCCTACAGTAACAGTTCAGGTCGGCAAAACCTTTGTCTATAAAGTTCTAGTAGATCTAGGTGCAGCAACAAATATTATGACACTCGAAACAGCACAATTACTGCAGTTGAAACACTTAATTAGGGAAACTCCAACCATTTTAGAGCTGGCTGACCGCTCTACAATTAAACCTGAAGGAGTCATTGAAGACCTGGTAATTTCTGTAGAATCTTGGAATTACCCAGCTGACTTT
>APFE030520747.1:18192-47074 GCA_000404065.3 Pinus taeda | reverse complement strand
TGTTGGTGGCCACCCACCTATCCCATTTGGACCCCCGCAACTGTCTCTTTCAGTTTTTCAGTTTCCGTAAATTGTAGCACAATTTACTATTTTTAGCAGTTTTTTCGGGTCCTGAACTTCCGGAGCCGTTTTGAGGCCCTAAACGACGTTTTTTGGGAAATCTACCGCCAGCGATTTTTCGTGACTAAAAATCGTCTTTTTTGTCGTAGTCCTCGGAGAGATCTTTCCAACGGGCTATCATGCGCGTCAAACGGAGATAAGACGACCAATTCGCGACCCCGGGAAGTTGATGTACCAACTTACCCAAAAACGGGGCCCACAATTTGGCGTTTTCATCTTCTAGGGTTAGGTTTTGGAATGTGAAGGGTTTTTCCATTGTTTCTCAGCAATAAATAGGCCTTTGAGCCTCATTGTAAGATAGTTCAGAGGCATGTAGCCACACATCTCTTCTCAGAGATAAGCTGCCATCGCCCTAGCTGGTTAATTCCATTTCTGGTTGTAAGCATATTTCAGTATTTTCCATTAATGAAATGAAGTATTATTTCTGCTGCATCTTTATGGTTATTGCTGTAATTTGTTGTGTTCCTGTTTAAGTCTGGATCAGAGGATCAATATTCTTTGAGGACTCGGGGTTTCGAAATCCAAGATCAAAATAGTCCTAAAAGGACATACCTTGTGAACATTCAAATGGGTTATGGGCCTTGTAAAGTGATCCAGGTGGATATTGGTGGCCACCTACCTATTCCACCTAGAGTCACCTATCAGTTTCATATTTTTCCTTGTTCATTTCAAAATTTACTATTTTTAGCACTTTTTTTGGTCTTGAACGTCCGGAGCAGTTTTGACGCCCTAAACGACGTTTTTGGGGTCTACGGCACACTAATCGAGATGCAGTGAAACTTGTAGTATTCAGAGAGACCTTTCCAACAAGGTATCGTACACACCAAACAAAGATAATATGACCAAGTGACGACCCCAGGAAGTTGGCTGCCCAACTAACCCCAATGGGGCCCATAAACTCTTGGTGTTACATCCCCTCGGGTTAGGTTTTGGTTGTTTAGGGTTTTCTCATGTTTTCAAATAATAAATAGACCCTTGAGACTCATTGTAACACAGTTCCTAGGCATGTAGCCATCACATCTCTTCTCAGAGATATGTTACCATCGCCTGCACTATCTTATTTCCATTTATTTGTAAGCATATTTTAGTATTTTTTTATTAATGAAATGAAGTGTTTTCTGTTGCATCTCTGTATTTATGATTAGTAAGTTGTTTTGTTCCTGTTTAAGTTCGAATCAGTGGTATCAGAGTGATATGCTCTTTCTCTGGTTTTCTTTGGATGTCCCCAACAAGGTCAGGGTATAAGGAGTTAGGGCTTCATCTAGTTGAACCATTGGAAGGAAAGCCTCGCAAAACCCGACGACCTCCCATGGAGGAAGAAAATAAATATGTGGGGGTAGGAGATCCTTTCAAAATGTTGCTCAAGGAATCCCTCGAGCGATAGCGGGACGCAATGATGGATAACTTTGCCCAGATCCTTCAATGGCTACCCACAAGTGATGCATCTTCATTCAGCAACCACTCTGGAGGAACCACTCCTTTTAAGGTACAAGTTAACTTCAGTATTCCCATATTCGAAGGCCTGATAGATGCAGACGTCGTAGATAAATGGTTAAATCTATTAGAAGGGTATTTTTCAGTTCATGACTTTTCTAATCAGCAAAAGATTACTTTCTCACTTCTTAAAGCCACCCCACACTTCAAGGATTGGTGGGAAACTTGTCATGAATAAAAGGATGAGAGTGAACCCTCATTGTTTCCAGCTGCACCCACCTGGAATTCTTTCTCAGACGCTATCAAGGAACAATATTCTCCAATAAATTACACACACACCCTGCTTTCAATCATGCTTAATCATGCAATATGCGGGAAAGGCAAGCATTTACTAGTTCTTTTGAAAATGGGTTTGATTGATATCTTGTTTTATTCCAAAATTAATAAAGAAAATACCTAAATGCTAAACTTATTTTTGGAAATATTTTTTAAAGGGTCCCCATTTATTAATCTAATATTGACTACTAATATTAACAAATGGGGGGTTGTTGAATAGCACAACAGAACCCTAGGATAATAACCTCTAAGAAATTTGTGGAAACCCTAGATTGTCAAATTTGACTTCGTGCTCCTCTAGTTGTATATTTTGCTTGGATGTATTTGTTATTAAAAAACTTGCATGTAAAAGTAAGATGAGGATGGAAGAAGCAAAGCAACTATGATGCTTGATAATGACTCCTTGGAAATGATGAGCATGATGAAGGGAGGGAACAGTAAGGACCTTGAAGGAGTTGATGCTAACAAAGACTAAGCATGCATCATTATGTTTTCTAGAAGAATATTGATTGGGTTTGGCATCATAGATAGAAGCATGTGATAGTAGCATATTTGGAGTCTACTTTTTTTAATTTCTTTGTAATAATCATCTATTATTTCAACAATGAAATTTGGGACCATTTTACATAATTTTCATCCATACATTGACTAACATTATGTCAAAGGTAGTCATTCTACTCAGATGGATCATCAAGATCCTATAAGATCCATAATTTTGGAAGACTCTTGGAAAAGGAATTATGACAAGAAATAGTTTATATTCCATATTGTATGGAAACAATACTTTTGAAAGGATGAAGGAATGCAGTTGGTCAAGTTGCAAGATCATTGTAGAATACAAATAGCTAGATGATTGTGTAAAAGATTAAGAATGAATGTTTAAAGTAATCTTTGGGTAGGATTCATGTAATCCTATAGACAGGTTGATTATATGCATAATGAATCTTTCATACGATGCCTAAGGGGATGAATTTGACTTACTTGAGAATGGATAAAATGCTAAGAACTTTCTCACTAGAATATATTTATTAATGATCAACATCTAGTATAATCTTCGTAAGAGAATGGTAACTTGGTAATCAAGTTCGATCCTTGGGCACTCTGATGCATGAAGGAAGAATCATATGGAGGTGGACCTTGAAGATGTTGATGATGAGAAATTTGTCACAATGAGTTAAGTCTAATGTTAATATTTATTGCTGGTTATTTGATTAACATATTGTTTTGATACCTAGAAGGATGTTGCAGGTTGACAGTTGAAACAAGTTCAATTGTATGAATGCAATGTATGAAGAATGTTGAGGGAAGCTAAATATTTGGCACCTAGAAACTGTGAAGCCAATAAGAGATCATCTTGGGATTGAAAAGTAGTAGTGTGAGAATATAACCTGAAGGTCAATGGAGAACACTTTCTTGAGGAAGTTATGATCAGCTAGAAACTTTGGAAGGCTCAATATAATGCCTTCATTGAAAATGACAAGACAAAATTGATAGATTAATAACCTATAACCCGTCACAAGATCAAAGGAAGAAGATGACTCCATGATGCCTAAATAAAAGAAATATCGATAGAATGAGATATAAAGGAAAGAGGGATCCATGCAACTATGAATATAAGCTATAAGTCTTGTGATGGTCACTTCCCAAAATTATAAGGAAGTCTAGAATCTCCTCTAGATTTGAGAGGGAGTAAAGGAGTCTTCTTAAATAGGAGAAAGGATCTATTCTCAATTTAAAAAGAGAATAGGGATAGCTTCTATGATTGAGAGGGAGTGATGTTAAACATCACATATGCATTCTCTTATTCATGTGTTAAACACTTGACCGAGACTAACAACCATAAGTCTGAGTGCAGGCCTTAGAGAGAGAATGGTAGAGGATTTGATACAAATTTGTGGTTTCCTTGAGGATAGAACATCCAAGAAAGTAAAGGGACCGACACTCATTGAGGATGTGATAGGTATCCAAGATAAGAGTGGGTGAAAAGGATCGATATTCTTTGAGGATTTAGGGTTTCGAAATCCAAGATCAGAATAGTCCTAAAAGGACATACCTTGTGAACATTCAAATGGGTTATGGGCCTTGTAGAGTGATCTGGGTGAATATTGGTGGCCACCTGCCTATTCCACCTAGACCACCCTATCAGTTTCATATGTTTCCTTGTTCATTTCAAAATTTACTATTTTTAGCATTTTTTTGGGTCCTGAAGTTCCGTAGCAATTTTGACGCCCTAAACGACTTTTTTTTGGGGTCTGAAGCAAGCTAATGGAGATGCAGTGAAACCTGTAGTATTCAAAGAGACCTTTCCAACAAGGTATCGTACACACCAAACAGAGATAATATGACCAAGTTACGACCCCGGGAAGTTGGCTACCCAACTAACCCCAATGGGGCCCATAAACTCTTGGTGTTACATCTCCTGGGGTTAGGCTTTGGTTGTTTATGGTTTTCTCATGTTTTCCAATAATGAATAGGCCCTTGAGCCGCATTGTAACATAGTTCAGAGGCATGTAGCCATCACATCTCTTCTCAGAGATAAGCTACCATCGCCCGCACTATCTTATTTCCATTTATTTGTAAGCATAGATCAGTATTTTCCTATTAATGAAATGAAGTGTTTTTTTGTTGCATCTCTGTATTTACGATTAGTAAGTTGTTGTGTTCCTATTTAAGTTCAAATCAGTGGTATCAGAGTGATATGCTCTTTCTCTGGTTTTCTTTGGATGTCCCCAACAAGGTCAGGGTATAAGGAGTTAGGGCTTGATCTAGTTGAACCATTGCAAGGTAAGCCTTGCAAAACCCGACGACCTCCCATGGAGGAAGAAAACAAAGATGTGGGAGTAGGAGATCCTTTCAAAATGTTGCTCAAGGAAGCCCTCAAGCGATAGCGGGATGCGATGATGGATAACTTTGCCCATATCCTTCAACGGCTACCCACAGGCGATGCATCTTCATTCAGCAACCACTCTGGAGGAACCACTCCTTTTAAGGTACAAGTTAACTTCAATATTCCCATATTCGAAGGCCTAATAGATGCAGACGTCGTAGATAAATGGTTAAATCTATTAGAAGGGTATTTTTCAGTTCATGACTTTTCTAATCAGCAAAAGATTACTTTCTCACTTCTTAAAGCCGCCCCACACTTCAAGGATTGGTGGGAAACTTGTCATGAATAAAAGGATGAGATTGAACCCTCATTGTTTTCAGCTACACCCACCTGGAATTCTTTCTCAGACGCTATCAAGGACCAATATTCTCCAGTAAATTACACACACACCCTACTTTCAATCATGCTTAATCATGCGATATGCGAGAAAGGCAAGCATTTAATAGTTCTTTTGAAAAGGGGTTTGATTGATATCTTGTTTTATTCCAAAATTAATAAAACAAATACCTAAATGCTAAACTTATTTTTGGAAAGATTTTTTAAAGGGTCCCCATTTATTAATCTAATATGGACTACTACTATTAACAAATGGGGGGTTGTTGAATAGCACAACAGAACCCTAGGATAATAACCTCTAAGAAATTTTTGGAAACCCTAGATTGTCAAATTTGACTTTGTGCTTCTATAGTTGTATATTTTGCTTGGATGTATTTGTTACTAAAAAACTTGCATGTAAAAGTAAGATGAGGATGGAAGAAGCAAAGCAACTATGATGCTTGATAATGAATCCTTGGAAATGATGAGCATGATTAAGGGAGGGAACAGTAAGGACCTTGAAGGAGTTGATGCTAACAAAGACTAAGCATGCATCATTATGTTTTCTAGAAGAATATTGATTGGGTTTGGCATCATAGATAGAAGCATGTGATAGTAGCATATTTGGAGTCTACTTTTTTGAATTTCTTTGTAATAATCATCTATTATTTCAAGAATGAAATTTGGGACCATTTACATAATTTTCATCCATACATTGACTAACATTATGTCAAAGGTAGTCATTCTGCTAAGATGGATCATCAAGATCCTATAAGATCCATAATTTTGGAAGACTCTTGGAAAAGGAATTATGGCAAGAAATAGTTTATATTCCATATTGTATGGAAACAATACTTTTGAAAGGATGAAGGAATGTAGTTGGTCAAGTTGCAAGATCATTGTGTAATACAAATAGCTAGATGATTGTGTAAAAGATTAAGAATGCATGTTTAAAGTAACCTTTGGGTAGGATTCATGTAATCCTATAGAAAGGTTGATTATATGCATAATGAATCTTTCATACGATGCCTAAGGGGATGAATTTGACTTACTTGAGAATGGATAAAATGCTATGAACTTTCTCACTAGAATATATTTATTAATGATCAACATCTAGTATAATCTTCGTAAGAGAATGGTAACTTGGTAATCAAGTTCGATCCTTGGGCACTCTGATGCATGAAGGAAGAATCATATGGAGATGGACATTGAAGATGTTGATGATGAGAAATTTGTCACAATGAGGTAAGTCTGATGTTAATATTTATTTCTTGTTATTTGATTAACATATTGCTTTGATACCTAGAAGGATGTTGCAGGTTGACAGTTGAAACAAGTTCAATTGTATGAATGCAATGTATGAAGAATGTTGAGGGAAGCTAAATATTTGGCACCTAGAAACTGTGAAGCCAATAAGAGATCATCTTGGGATTGAAAGGTAGTAGTGTGAGAATATAACCTGAAGGTCAATGGAGAACACTTTCTTGAGGAAGTGATGATCAGCGAGAAACTTTGGAAGGCTCAATATAATGCCTTCATTGAAAATGACAAGATAAAATTGATAGATTAATAACCTATAACCTGTCACAAGATGAAAGGAAGAAGATGACTCCATGATGCCTAAATAAAAGAAATCTCGATAGAATGAGATATAAAGAAAAGAGGGATCCATGCAACTATGAAGATAAGCTATAAGGCTTGTGTTGGTGACTTCCAAAAATTAAAAGGAAGTCTAGAATCTCCTCTAGATTTGAGAGGGAGTAAAGGAGTCTTCTTAAATAGGAGAAAGGATCTATTCTCAATTTAAAAAGAGAATAGGGATAGATTCTATGATTGAGAGGGAGTGATGTTAAACATCACATATGCATTCTCTTATTCATGTGTTAAGCACTTGACCGGGACTAACAACCATAAGTCTGAGTGAAGGCCTTAGAGAGAGAATTGTAGAGGATTTAATACGAATTTGTGGTTTCCTTGAGGATAGAACATCCAAGAAAGGAAAGGGACCGACACTCTTTGAGGATGTGATAGGTATCCAAGATAAGAGTGGGAGAAGAGGATCGATATTCTTTGAGGATTTAGGGTTTTGAAATCCAAGATCAGAATAGTCCTAAAAGGACATACCTTGTGAACCTTCAAATGGGTTATGGGCCTTGTAGAGTGATGCAGGTGAATATTGGTGGCCCCCCGCCTATTCCACCTAGACCCCCCTATCAGTTTCATATGTTTCCTTGTTCATTTCAAAATTTACTATTTTTAGCATTTTTTTGGGTCCTAAAGTTCCGTAGCAGTTTTGACGCCCTAAATGACTTTTTTTTGGGGTCTGAAGCAAGCTAATGGAGCTATGGTGAAATCTATAGTACTCGGAGAGACCTTTCCAACAAGGTATCGTACACACCAAATAGAGATAATATGACCAAGCTATGACCCCGAGAATTTGGCTACCCAACTAACCCTAATGGGGCCCATAAACTCTTGGTGTTACATCTCCCAAGGTTAGGTTTTGGTTGCTTATGGTTTTCTCATGTTTTCCAATAATAAATAGGCCCTTGAGCCTCATTGTAACACAGTTTAGAGGCATGTAGCGATCACATCTCTCCTCAAAGATAAGCTACCATCACCCGCACTATCTTATTTCCATTCTATTTGTAAGCATAGTTCAGTATTTTTCTATTAATGAAATGAAGTGTTTTTATGTTGCATCTCTATATTTATGATTAGTAAGTTGTTGTGTTCCTGTTTATGTTTGAATCAATTGTATCATAGTGATATGCTCTTTCTCTAGTTTTCTTTGCATGTCCCCAACAAGGTTAGGGTATAAGGAGTTAGGGCTTGATCTGATTGAACCATTGCAAGATAAGCCTTGCAAAACCCAACGACCTCCCATGGAGGAAGAAAAGAAAGATGTGGGGGCAGGAGATCCTTTCAAAATGTTGCTCAAGGAAGCCCTCGAGCGACAGAGGGACATGATGATGGATAACTTTGTCGAGATCCTTCAATGGCTACCCATAGGCGATGCATCTTCATTCAACAACCACTCTAGAGGAACCACTCCTTTTAAGGTACAAGTTAACTTCGATATTCCCATATTCGAAGGCCTGATAGATGTAGTCGTCATAGATAAATGGTTAAATCTATTAGAAGGGTATTTTTCAGTTCATGACTTTTCTAATTAGTAAAAGATTACTTTTTCACTTCTTAAAGCTGCCCCACAATTCAAGGATTAGTGGGAAATCTGTCATGAATAAAAGGATGAGGCGTTGTTTTTAGCTGCACCCACCTGGAATTATTTTTGAGATGCTATCAAGGAACAATATTACCCTGTCGGGAGCTATGAAGACAAATACATAAAGTGGACCATGCTATGACAGGGAAGGGACCAAGATGTGCCAGAGTTCATAAATACTTTCCATACCCTTTGAATGGAACTGGGTATCAAGGATACTAAGTGGCATTTGGTGCTCAAGTATTGCAGCTGTCTACACAAATACATCTAGGATGAGATGGAGTTCCTTGACATTTCCTCGCTCAACACAACATATCGGTACACTGTCAAGATTGAGCAGAAGTTTAAAAAGAAGAAGTGGGACTTTAGATCTACAAATCTAAAGCAAGGAAAAGGCACCCCAAACCATAGAACAAAGGACCAAGCCAATGCGGTGCTACCCAGGACAACCTGCCAAAGCCACAGGCAAAGAACAATACCCTGAAGCTGAAGAAGGACACAGGAAAATAGTGTGAGTTCCATAAGTGCTCCACTCACAATAAAAGTGAGTGTCGGCCCAAGCAGTCAGTGGTGTTTGAGCTCAAGGCTTCTGAATTAGACACAGGTTCTGACTCTGAATCAAAACTCGATAAGGGAACTGACAAAGGGAAGAATATCATTGATGCGGAGCCCAGTACCACCGTGGCCACCACCAAGATCCAGAATATTGAGCCTAAAGATCCAGAGGAGGGGGAATGCCTCTCCCACTCATAGATGTGGGTGAAGGGTTCTCTGTTGTAGTTCATTATCGACAACGGGAGCAAAAATAACTGTTAGGACTCAGAATTGACCAATTTTGACCTTATATTTTTGCCATAATATTATCCTTTTCAATCATAGGTTGTAAGCTTTGATTACATAATGACTTAATCACCCCAAGGTATGAAGTAACTTTCCGCATATCTATATGTTTAATTGTTCATTGCATATTCGTGAGTATCTTTATATTTATCTTTGGAAAAGCTGACTAAGTTTCCAAGTAATTGTCTTAAGCCTGGAGGAATTATAATTTATAGTTACTGTAACACCAGAAACAGCAACTACGCAGTTTCCGCAACACCAGAAACAGCAACTACGCAGTTGCTGCAACACCAGAAGCAGCAACTACGCAGTTGCTACAGTCAGCAACAGCAACCATCTAAAGCAGGCTATTTTGCAACAGATGGGAATAACAAACGGCAACTATCTGAAGAACGTTGATGCGGCATGATCAAGCAGTTGTCTAAAGCGGGTAGAACACAGTTACCATTGCTTAAATTAGGAACAGCATGGGGAAACGGCAAAGGAATGTGAGAATCCCAAGAAGACGGTCGAAGTCGGTTACCAGCTGTGTAACAGCCAGAACCTAAGAAAGAATATATTATTATACCGTTGTAACAGCGATCTGTAATTCTTATTTTTGATAGAATGGGTTAACTGAATGAACTGTAATAATCTATTGTAATAGATGTCTCCTCTATAAAGAGGAGACATCTACATTAGAAGGGGAGCATTGTGGTCTGTAAGTGAGATTTTGAGAGACATCAGCAAGTCTGAACTTTATTGTACTTGAATCTTTTGGCAGATGAATAGAAGATTGTTCTGAGCACTTAATCTAGCCTTTGTGTTCTGGGGAATCTTGTGAGAGGGACTGGGCCCACCTTTCTCACAAGATTCACCCATTTACTTTTCTGTCAAGTGTGTAAGTGTGTGATAGTTTCTTTCTACTGATACTCTATTTGGATTCTGTAGCATTACCTCTAGTACTCTGTTTCATTAATTGCTTGAAGTTGTGCAAGGATATTTCACCGGTGAATTAGAGTGCAATGTGTATTAGCAATCTAGCTACAGGGGCAGGTGTTGAACGTCCTCACCTGGAGGATAGGGTCCTGATCCTCTGCCAACAGAGCATCCATCACTTTGCTTTTCAGATTCGTAATCTTAATTAATTACTTTCATTTTATCGGTACTGTGATAACTTAGCATAAGAATCACGTATACTACAGCTTTTAATGCTTTTAGAATTAAGTACATACAGTACGTGGTAGCCTTTGGAATAAAAAGACTTTCCCAGGTTGACAATTAATGTGGTACTTGATTGTTTAATCAATAAACAATCTAACTAGCCAACATTTTGGTGTCGTTGCCGGGGAAGGCAACTAAATATTTCTAAAAGCATTAATGATTTCTTTGTGAAAATAACAGGTGCATGAGAGGACGCAAGAAACCTAATTTCACGGGCGGCAAGGGAGGAAGAAAGACTTTTATTGACGAAATCATCTCAAAGGCCGAAACATCACAATGGACGAGTTCCCGGAGACCTCAAATCCAATACTCCTCACAAATGGATCGACAGAAGAAGGAAGTACTGGGACCTGAAAGGAAACTGGAAGTACCAGAATACACTGAGGAACTGGTAGAAGAACCTGAAGAAACAGAAGATACAGAAGATAAAGTAAGTGATTCAGGAAAAAGACCAATGGAGGATAACAAAACAGAAGGAAGGGGGGAGAACTCACTCTCTACCCTGGAGTTCCCTATTGGGGACCTCCCGAGAGGAACGACCCCTATGAAGAACATTCCACTCTCAGCATTACCCAAATTCCATGGGTTATCCTCTGAAGACCCAGATGAATTCCTCTTTGAATTCGATATACTATGTAGAAGTTATGATTATGTGAGTCCTAATCAGAAACTAAAACTGTTTCCAGCGACACTAAAAGGGAATGCGTTGAGGTGGTTCATGAGCTTAGGAGCTCAGGCAATCACCACCTGGGACCAGATGAAAGAGGGATTCCTGGCCAAATATCAAGACTACTGCCGAACAAGAGAAAGGAAGGAAGAATTGTTTAAAATGGTTCAGAAGGAGGACGAGAGCTTAGAAGATTTTGTGGAAAGACTGCATTATAATCTGCAGAGGTCTGACCACCCCAATATGAGTAAAGATATTCTGAAAACCATATTGCTGAAAGGGGTAAGAGATGACTGCTTGGACATGTTGAACATGCTGGGAAAAGGGGACATTTCCAAATAATCATTTGATGAAATTATCAATCTCTGCATGAGATGCTCAAGAGGAGCGGGGAACAGATCAAAGAGCAGGGATAATGTGTATTCAAGAGTTCAGAAGTCAGCCAGTGGAGGAGCAACAAGAGACGAAATAGGTAACTTATTGGAAGAATTTAAAACTGAGATGCTAAGCTCTTTTGCTTCACAAATTGATGCTCTGCAGGTTAAGAAGAAACAGGCGGAAGTAGAAGCTGCTCTAGCTATTTTATGTTCCAAATGCAGAGAAAAACACCCACTCAGGGAATGCCCACTGGATAAGATACCTATCTGCACAATCTGCGAGAAGGACCATGAAACCCAGCAATGCCCCTCTCTGCCTGGAATCAAAGTAGCATTGCAGTCAACTGAAGAAGAGGCTGAAGCAGTGTACCTGATGAAACAGAGGAGGCAATGGCCACAAAGACAAGGTATGAGCTCTAACACAGCATTCAGTCATTGGAATAATAATTCTCCTTTTCAAACAAACTACCCACCCATGAACCAAATGCAGTACCCACCCTTTAATACAATGAATTTTCCACTTATGCAGCAACCAAATCTTCCTTTTCCTAATCCTACTATATGGAATCCTTGGGCTCCCCAGCAACCGTATTTTAATCAATGGAATCCAAACTGGGCAGCCCAACAGATACCATTTCCTCAACAACAACAATCTCTTTCCTTACCATCCAATACTCCGCAGAATAACCAATCAATGAGACCCCAACTACCTGTGCAACCTAACCCCAATCCAAACAATAATAAATCCTTGCAGGTAATCGATATTCAAAGTCAACCTGTCCTCCCTATGCAATGTAATGATATCCATTTACGCTCCGGGAGGATAGTTGAACCCATCATAGATGACATTACTGACTCTGAAAAATAAGAAACTAGAAAGGAAAAGTCATCCAATAAGGATACTGAAATTCTTGAATCATCTTCTAACAAGACTGTCCAAACAGCAGAACCACCCTTCCCTGAAATATTGACTCTTAATAAAACGTTTGAGCCACCAGCTTTTAACCTTTTAGGAGAACTGCAGAATTTATATGTCAAAATCCCATTATTGCAAGCTCTAAGAGATGTCCCTATCTACGCCAGAACTGTTAGGGATATTTGTGTCAGGAAGCCAAGAAGAAAAGCCAAGGAACCCCTCACAGTTCATGTGATGGGAGAACTGACTGCTTTGATGACAGAAAAAGACCCCCCTATGAAATATGGTGACCCTGGTCACCCTACAGTAACAGTTCAGGTCGGCAAAACCTTTGTCTCTAAAGTTCTAGTGGATCTGGGTGCTGCAATAAATATTATGACACTTGAAACAGCACAATTATTGCAGTTGAAACACTTAATTAGGGAAACTCCAACCATTTTCGAGCTGGCTGACCACTCTACAATTAAACCTGAAGGAGTGATCGAAGACCTGGTAATTTCTGTAGAATATTGGAATTACCCAGCCGACTTTGTGGTGTTACAAACTAAAACAAAGTTGGGGGGTCATCCATTAATTCTAGGAAGACCTTGGTTGGCTATAGCAGATGCTTTCATCAGCTGTAGGTCTGGATCAATGAAAATATCCAATCGGCAGGAAACTAAACAGTTGACTCTTTATCCTCATGCCACACCCATGATTAATAACGATAATTCAATATGGGTAGACTATGAGGATGAGGAAACCCAACCTATTTTAACTATCGGACAAGCTTTAACTCTCAAAAACTCAACCAAAGATGAATTAGTCAGCAACTTTATTTCTGAACCTTCTTCGGTTAGCTCAAAGATACATAATCACCTCACTACAATCCTAGAATCAGAATCCCAGAACAACCTTGAAACTGAAAAATTATCTCAGATACTAGTTGGCAGTCCTTCCAAAAGTATGACAGTAGAAATCGAACCAGGTAAAACATTAAATATAAATCCTAACCTAACAGATGATCAAAAACAACAGTTAATGAAGCTACTTAAAGAAAATAAAGAGGCATTCGCTTGGGATTATACAGACATGAAAGGGATTTCCCCTGAACTATGCACTCACCGTATTTATATTAAAGAAGGATCCCGACCAGTTTGTCAACCCCAAAGAAGGATGAACCCCAATCTAAGGGAAATAGTAAAAGAAGAGCTTCAAAAATTGTTAAATGCAGGATTTATATACCCCATATCCGATAGTGAATGGGTTTCTCCGCTAGTAATAGTACCCAAGAAAATGGGAAATGGCGAGTATGTGTAGACTATAGAGCCCTAAATAAGGCCACCCAGAAGGACCATTTCCCGTTACCATTCATTGATCAGGTATTAGATAACTTAGCTGGTAAGAAGTTCTTTTCCTTTTTGGATGGATTTAGCGGATATAATCAGATAAGGATTGCACCCCAGGACCAGGATAAAACCACTTTTACTAGCCCTTGGGGGACCTTTACTTACAGGGTTCTCCCATTTGGGCTATGTAATGCCCCAGCAACATTTCAGAGAGCGGTCATAGGTATCTTTTCTGATATGATAAATGATTCCTTAGAAATTCTTATGGACGACTTTACTCCTTATGGAACAACCTTTGAAGATGCTTTGCAGAATCTTGAAAAAGTACTTAAGCGGTGTATTGAAGCACATCTTGCCTTAAGTACTGAGAAATGCCATATGATGATGAATGAAGGCATTGTATTAGGCCACTTTGTTTCATTATTAGGAATTCAAGTCGATCTTGCAAAAATACAGGTAATTTTGACCCTCCCTATTCCCAAAACCCAGACAGAAGTAAGGAGTTTCTTAGGACATGCAGGGTACTACAGAAGATTTATCAAAGATTTTTATAAGATAGCTTCCCCTCTGTTTGTGTTATTAACGAAAAACACTGAATTTAAGTGGACTGATGACTGTGAAAAATCATTTGATCAGCTTAAACATCAGTTGTCCATAGCTCCCATTTTGAGAGGACCAGATTGGGCACTCCCCTTTCACATATCCTCTGATGCCTCAGACACTGCCATTGGAGTTGTCCTAGGACAGGAAGAAAATTGTCTTCCCTATGCCATTTACTTCGTTAGTAAAAACATGACTCCCGCAGAACTTAATTACACGGTCACTGAGAAAGAATTTCTAGCAGTTATTTATGCTATCAACAAATTTAGGCATTACATCACTGGTTATACTACTTTTGTGCATACCGATCACTCGGCCATTAAATACTAATGAATAAATCAGTTACAAATGCTCGAGTCACTAGATGGTTACTGTTATTACAGGAATTTGATATCACAATTGTAGATAGACCAAGAAAAGAAAATGTAGTTGCTGACTTTCTTTCTCGATTGAAAACTAATTAAAATATTCCAGTAGATGATTCTTTTCCCGATGAGTATTTATTTGCAATCTCTGCCCACTCACCTTGGTACGCAGATATTGCCAACTACTTAGTCGCAGGAAAATTACCATCACACCTATCGCACAGAGAAAAAAGGAAAATCATTCAGTAGAGCGCTAGGTATAGCTGGATAAGCGGATGTCTGTTCCACACAGGAATAGATCAAGAGATCCGGAGATGCATTGGGGAAGACGAGATTTATGATATACTAAAAGCTTGTCACGATGGCCCTTGTGGAGGACATTTTGCAGACAAAAGAACAGCACACAAGGTACTTAGAATGGGTTATTATTGGCCATCACTTTTTAAAGATGCCAGAAAATATGTGAAGGCTTGCGACAGCTGTCAAAGAATGGGCTAGCCTAACCATAGGGATGAAATGCCACTTAATCCCCAGGTAACTCTTGAACCTTTTGAGAAATGGGCATTAGATTTTATAGGTCCCATTAATCCTCCATCTAATCAAAGAGTGTACATATTAGTATGCACGGATTATATGACTAAATGGGTAGAGGCCAAAGCACTCATTAAAGCTAATGAAGAAGCAGTACTAACATTCTTATTTGAAGAAATCTTTCTTAGATTTGGATTACCCAAAGAATTAGTCACTGATGGAGGACCTCCTTTTAATTCTCATGGCTTCAAAAGTACGCTCCAAAAATATCATATCAAGCACAAAATGACTACACCGTACCACCCCCAAGCAAATGGGCAGGTGGAAAGTACCAACAAGGTCATAGAAGCCATCTTAACAAAAACGATAAAGGAGAATAGAAGGGACTGGTTTCAGAGGTTGCCCGAGGCTCTATGGGCCTATAGAACCACTTGGAGGAATACAACAGGCTTTTCACCCTATGAATTAGTTTTTGGAAAGAATGTTATTTTCCCTGTAGAGTTTGAGATTAAAACCTTAAGAACTGCCTTAGTTGTTAACCTTGATTTAACTGATGCACAGACAGCCAGGTTGCAGAAGCTTTAGGAATTGGATGAGAAAAGACTGGATGTCGTCCATCAAACAACTATGATATAGCAACAAAGAAGCAGATGGCATGACAGAACCATCAAGCAAAAGCAGTTCCATAAAGGTAACTGGGCTCTACTTTATGATTCCCATTTCGAGAATTTTCAAGGGAAGCTAAGAACAAGGTGGTTAGGGCCGTATGAAGTGGATGTTGTTTTTCCAAATGGAACAGTTAGACTTTTAACAATTGATGGGAGCAAAACACCACTGTTAGTGAATGGCTACCAACTTCGGTTATATCAGCGGCTGGTTTCCAAAAAAGATTTTAAAGCCACTTTCATGGCAATAAAACAGTATTCTTTTCCAGGGGAACTTGCTGTCCCTCAAAGCACTTGAGTTTCTATTATTTATGTGATTTATTTATTTTTTTTTTTTTTTAGGTTAGATATTCTTTTTTTTAAGAAACTAATAAATCCTGCCAAGGATTGCGATATTACATTTCAGTATTTTGCAGATTTTAGCTTGGGAAGTAGCTGAGAACAAAAGTTTCAAAGGAATTACTTTGCGGACTCGGAACTCCTGTTGCTGCAACACCATTCCCTGTTGCTGCAACACCATTCCCTGTTGCTGCAACACCATTCCTGTTGCTGCAACACCATTCCCTGTTGCTGCAACACCATTCCCTGTTGCTGCAACACCATTCCCTGTTGCTGCAACACCATTTCCTGTTGCTCCAACACCATTCCCTGTTGCTGCAACACCATTTCTTGTTGCTGCAACACCGTTCCCTGTTGCTGCAACACTGTTCCCTGTTGCTGCAACACCATTCCCTGTTGCTGCAACACCACTCCTGTTGCTGCAACACCATTCCCTGTTGCTACAACACCATTTCCTATTGCTCCAACACCATTCCTGTTGCTGCAACACCATTCCCATTGCTCCAGCACATTTTCCATTTTTACAAACGTCTTTTTCCCAATGATATAACATCATTCCCTGTTGCCACAACAACAATTTTCCGTTGCTGCAACACTAATCCCGGTGCTACAACATCGCTTCCCGATCACGGAATACCCTTCCCAGCAAATTCCCTCACGTACGAAAACACCAGTCTTACCACTTCAGCCCCCAAGGAACAAATTTTGATAAAATATACCACTTCGTGTGATGATTACAGCACCCTACTATCACTTCCCGTCATTATCATTACAAATCGTCGGTATTCCCATGCTTTCAGATCCGTGGTAATCATTATGATCCAGCAGAAGACAAGACAAGACTTTTTGACGCAGCAATCAAAAAGGTAAAATACAAAGGTACGCATGATTATGTATGGACATTAAATAATAGATAATGCAGAGAAGTTGATAGAAATATCAAATAATTGTACTTCCAATCATATCACTTACACGTAGGAGGGGGGGGATTACCAAAGCAACTCTTATAATGACATACTATGCCAACTGCCGCCACCCTTAACTCTCCCGGTAATATGTAAAATCCACCCTATCACGGCATGTTACCATTTGCGACGTTTTACTCTGAACTGAAATTGGAAGCTCGGCTCTGAACTCTGAAATTCACTGAAACAACAGCTATGGGAGGAACCCTCATTACACATGAACCTGGCACGATAGCAGTCCTTGAACTCTATCCGGAGATTTATCAAATTTTCTTGCAAGCAGGATGGATAGAGTACTTCAGGAGACTTCCAGACTTTGACGCACAACAAGTCCTTGAATTTGCATGCAATTTAACAGAAGGATTCTCTGTCGTCCAGGGAGTTCAAATCCCAGTCACGGAGGAAATTATAGCCCAAGTTACTGGGCTACCAACTAATGGCACATGGTGGTTCAGCAGAAAGCACCTGATTCTTAATGCGCAGCAGGATTTTCTCCGACCAGGTGAGCAGGTAGAGCCCAAGGGCAGAGGCGTAGCACTTCGGTCGTTACCTCAACCGTGGCCGAAAGTCGCTGAATTTGTCAAGCAATATCTGACGTGCGAAGGCCGCTACCAGGTAATTTACCAGCACGATTTCATCCTGTTGAATCATTTGAGAAATGGTCAGTTAATAAACATGCCATATTATCTATTGGGTTGTCTCAAAAACATGTCACGTTATGCTGTTAATGCAAAGCGTCCACTTCTTTCCTTAAAACACCACCGCTTAGCCCAATTGTTGATTAATAGAGCCCTCTCTTTAAATAACCCTCCACCCCCCATTAATCACCATCAGGAGGCAGAAATTCCATAGCCGGAACATGAAATTCCTCATCAAGAAGAGGAAATTCTTCACCAAGCTGAGGACACACCTCAGCAAGATGAAGAACTTCCTCAGCAAACGGAGGACATGCCTGAAAAAATCCCTCTAGAAAACCCTCAGCAAGCAGAGCACATTCCTGAACAACTCCACCAAACACCCCCGCAAGTTGCTGAGAATGAACAAGCAGCAGTAGAAATAACCACAAGAACAACCCCATCTCCCAAAAGAACCAATTCTTCCATTCCCATACTTGGTATTTCTACTAATGATTCCGATGACAATATCCCCATTACCCTGCTTAAATGAAAAATGCAGCAGGGAAAGAAAACCCCATCGAAAAGAAGAAGAACTAGGGTTTCAGCTAAGGCACCTGCTACTCCAGCTATTGTCCCTATCCTAAAGAAAGCTAGCCTGAAGAGAAAAACGCCTGAATTCCCTGCTTCTCTACCAAAGCGAAGAACTCGGTCATCGGTAGCAGTTGAATCTCCTAATTCCTCCAATTCACCACCCATCACTATAAGGATCCGCACTCCCACAAGTCCTCAAAACTCCTCTCCCTCACCCTCGGAAGCTGAGATGCAGAGTGTTCATAGCTTCGTGACATCATATTTTAAGACAGCTGACACATAAGAACCAGTTGCCGACACCCAAGGTAATAGTGACCAAATGGCTACAACACAAGAAACAGCCACTACCCCAGGTGACACACAAGAACCACCTGTGGGGAATACTGATCAAAATGATGAAACACAACCTCTGCCTCCACTGGAATCTACCGCTCCACAAGACCAGCCTACCATACCTGCCCTGCAGGAAGAAATTGAATTTCTGAAATCTCAGATTCAGGACTATCAGGAGGAAATAATAAGGGTCAAGGAAGCATATCAGAATGAATTCAGCCTGCATGTTTTAGCACGAGTAGCGTCTGCAGCAGAGAAAAGTAAGGATAATGAATATGTGTGTACCAATTGTGGTGAAATATATACTCAAGCAGGATATAAGGTAGTGGCAGAACCAATGAAGGAAGCCTCCGTTGTTGTAGATGAAACAAAAGAGCCTACTGTTACACAGACGGAAATGCTACAATCCTCTGCTGAAATAAAAGAACCTGTTGACACACAAGAACCAACAGGCTCTCCAGAAAAGGTGCAGGCAGAAGAACTTGTTGTCACACAAGAACCAACAGGCTCTCCAGAAAAGGTGCAGGCAGAAGAACCTGTTGTCACACAAGAACCAACAGGCTCTCCAGAAAAAGTGCAGACGGAAGAACCTGTTGTCACACAAGAACCAACAGGCTCTCCAGAGAAGATGCAGGACCAAACTAAAGAACTTGCTGACACACAAGAACCAGTAAGTTCCCCAGAAACTGCACAAGATCAAACTGAAGAGCTTACTGACACACAAGAACCAGTAAGTTCCCCAGAAACTATGCAGGAAGAAACAGGGAATAAGAAAGAGGAGAATACAGATTCACTCCGGCTTACCCAAATTGCTATGGAAGAAGTAGTTACACAAGAATCAAGAAATGAAGAAGAAAAATTGGACTCACCCAGCCCTATTCAAATTGCCAAGGAACGAGAAGAAGAAGAAGGAAATGAGGAAAAAGGCACAGACTCACCCCAGCCCACCCAAATCACCATGGAACAAAATGAATCAGTACAACAGGAAGAAGAGACACTAGCCGGAAATGAAGAGAAAGATGTTGGATCATCCCAGCTTACTCCAACAGAGCAGATTATCCTTGTTGATGCCTTTACACAAATAGAGTTTCCCTCTGTTAGTGATGTATGCAAAGAAACAGATAGTTTTCAAGCATTAAAAGGAAAATGGTGGAGAGAATATGAGCAGTCACAAGGCAAAGCATTCCAACAACAAAAAGGGACCTGGTTCAATCATGCATATAGGAATTGGGAAGCACTTGAGCAATGTAGAGCTCAATACAAAGAAATTACGGAATTAAAAGCCAGATTGTCCCAGATGTTTGAATTATTCCAAAGAATACTTGCCACAAGGAAACCCTCTTTCAATTATGCAACATTCTTGAGGGAAAGACTGACATTTTTACAGATAAAGGCTATAAGAGAAGGTAGACCTCATCAAGTGGTTACAGCAGAGAAATTTATGCAAACTTTTGCAGAGGCACCTAAGAATGATCAAAACCTGTTATGCAAGCTTTATCTCCATAATGAAGCCATGTCCAAAGAAAGAAACATCAATATGTTACCTGTGGTTGGCGACATACAGCTGAGAGCTTTCATCTCCTTTTTAGCCAACCAGCTTACATGGCATAACACCTTTATCTCAGCTCAACATAATGAACAGAATTGCCTTCTGTGGATTAGGGTTCAACCACAGAACGCAGCCACTTTCATTGCACAGCATCAAACAATGATAAATGATCCTGATATGAAAGACCACGTCAGGCAACTACAAGCAGTAGTCCTGAAAGACTGCCAGCACTATCTGAAAACCAAGGCACCCTTTGCTGTCAAGGCAAACAATGTGTTTTGGGAAAACTGCCCCAAAGAGAGGCAGGAATATCACCCTTATAATCCATCAAATTTACAGGTAGCACTCACAAGGGTACCTTACTAAATTAGATGCATGCAACACTGTGCTGAAAGCTGGATGGGCTACAGATTTAAATTTCCACTTCTATGGTTATCTGGTGAACAATATAAGGGCCAGTTTGGACTATCCAACAAGGAAGAAGCAGCAGCATGGAGGCATATACAGACTGTCTGTGGGTTCAGAAAGAAGTTTGATGTCACTTCCTATAACTATTGTCTCAGTAATCTACACTGTTCATCCCAGTACTCCGACTCGGACTCAGAGTAAACATTGCATGAGGACATGCAATCTCTTCAGTTGGGGGGGATGTTAGGACTCAGAATTGACCAATTTTGACCTTATATTTTTGCCATAATATTATCCTTTTCAGTCATAAGTTGTAAGCTTTGATTACATAATGACTTAATCACCCCAAGGTACGAAGTAACTTTCCACATATCTATATGTTTAATTGTTCATTGCATATTCGTGAGTATCTTTATATTTATCTTTGGAAAAGCTGACTAAGTTGCCAAGTAATTGTCTTAAGCCTGCAGGAATTATAATTTATAGTTGCTGTAACACCAGAAATAGCAACTACGCAGTTGCCACAACACCAAAAACAGCAACTACACAGTTGCTACAACACTAGAAGCAACAACTACGGAGTTGCTACAGTCAGCAATAGCAACCATCTAAAGCAGGCTATTTTTCAACAACTGGGAATAACAAACGACAACTATCTGAAGAACGCTGACGCAGCATGATCAAGCAGCTGTCTAAAGCGGGTAGAACACAGTTACCATTGCTTAAATCAGGAACAGCATGGGGAAACAGCAAAGGAATGCGAGAATCCCAAGAAAACGGTTGAAGTCGGTTACCAGCTGTGTAACAGCCAGAACCTAAGAAAGAATATATTATTATACTGTTGTAACAACGTTCTGTAATTCTTATTTTTGATAGAATGGGTTAACTGAATGAACTGTAATAATCTATTGTAATAGATGTCTCCTCTATAAAGAGGAGACATCTACATTAGAAGGGGAGGATTGTGGTCTGTAAGTGAGATTTTGAGAGACATCAGCAAGTCTGAACATTATTGTACTTGAATCTTTTGGCAGATGAATAGAAGATTGTTCTGAGCACTTAATCTAGCCTTTGTGTTCTGGGGAATCTTGTGAGGGGGACTGGGCCCACCTTCCTCACAAGATTCAGCCATTTAATTTTCTGTCAAGTGTGTAAGTGTGTGATAGTTTCTTTTTGCTGATACTTTGTTTGGATTCTGTAGCATTACCTCTGGTATTTCCGTTTTGCTAGTACTCTGTTTCATTAATTGCTTGAAGTTGTGCAAGGATATTTCACCGGTGAATTAGAGTGCAGTGTGTATTAGCAATCTGGTTACAGTGGCAGGTGTTGAACGTCCTCACCTGGAGGATAGGGTCCTAATCCTCTGCCAACAGAGCATCCATCACTTTGCTTTTCAGATTCGTAATCTTAATTAATTACTTTCATTTTATCGGTACTGTGATAACTTAGCGTAAGAATCACGTATACTACAACTTTTAATGCTTTTAGAATTAAGTACATACAGTAAGCGGTAGCCTTTGGAATAAAAAGACTTTCCCAGGTTGACAATTAATGTGGTACTTGATTGTTTAATCAATAAACAATCCAACTAGCCAACAATAACCTCATTTCAGCAGAGGTCATGAAGTAGTTGGACCTAAATACTATAGCACATCCACAGTCGTACACCATTGGGTGGCTTCACCAAGGACAAGATCTTCGTGTCAGCCAACAGTGTTGCCTTCCCTACAACATCAAGCCCTTCACAGATGAGGTACTATGTGACGTTGCTCCGCTTGAAGTTTTTGATGTATTGTTAGGTCAACCATACTTGTGGAAGCAACATGTTGTATATGAGTCTAGACCTCGCTTTGTGATTATTACTTTGGCTAATAAGTTGTACATGATACTGGAGGTAGCCCCGCCTACTACCATCTCTTTGATGACTGCAAAGCAATGTAGTAAGAACATTTCCCAGACCATAAAAAAAAATTTCGTTATGATTTGCCCCCAGGGAAAGAAGAAGGTTCTGGCCACGGCTTCCAGGAAGGGCTCCTCTGCACAACAACAATAGATGGACAAGGTTATGGAGGAGTAAAGAGATATTATTGCCTCACCCACAAGGGTACGTCTGCATTGTTAGGTCAAGCACTCCATCGATCTAACCCTGGGCACGCCACTACCCAATGGACCAATCTATCAACTCTCTGTTATGAAGAACGATGAGATCAAGAGGAAAATTTAGGAACTATTGCAGAAAGGGCACATCATTCCAGTCTCATCACCTTGTGGGAGCCCTATTGTGTTGGTACAGAAGAAGGATGGGACCTGGAGGCTATGTATTGACTATCAAACACTAAACAAGATCACTGTCCAGAATAGCTACCCAATCTAGCGGATTGATGACCTTCTAGACTAGCTCAAGGGGGGCAAATATTTCAGCAAGATTGACTTGAAGTCACGTTATCACCAAGTGCCTATCGAACCCTCTGATGTGTGAAAGACTGCCTTCAAATACAAGGAGGTCCTTTTTGAATGGTTGTTCATGCCATTCAGATTGACAAATGCCCTTGCAACCTTCATGAGACTGATGGATGACATCTTGCGACCCCTCACCAATGCATTCATGGGGGTGTATTTAGATGAAATATTGATCTTCAATCAAAGTTGGGAAGAGCACCTCTAGCATATTCGACAATTCCTTCAAACCCTACACCAACACAAGTTGTGTGCTAACTTGGAGAAATGCACCTTTGGCCTGACCCAAGTTAAATATTTGGGGTGCATCATTGATGAGAAGGGTGCACATGTGGACCCATCCAAGATACAAGTCATTCAGGATTGGCCAACCCCAACCACTCTAACAGAGCTCCGCAGCTTTTTGGGTCTTGCTAATTTCTACCGTAGGTTCGTGTTGGGGTTCTCTCATATCACTTGGCCTTTAATTCAAGTCACCAAGGGTGGAGCGAAAGAAAAAAATGGTCAGAAACCCAATAATAAGCATTCTCCAAGTTGAAGAATCGTCACTGTTCTGCACCAGTGCTCACATTACTAGACCTGCAAAAACAATTTGAGATAGAGATAGATTCCTCTGACTATGCTATTAGTGTGGTTCTTACTCAACATGGGCATCCAATGGCTTACCACAGTGAGACACTTTCAGACACAGTCTGAAAGTACCCCACTTACGATAAAGAAATGTATTCCATTGTGCAAGCATGTTGTCAATGGAAGCATTACATTCTAAGGAAGGAAACAATCATCAACGCAGACCACTGACCTCTATAGTGCATACAGACACAAGGGAAGTTGAAGAACGATCGCCATCATAAATGGTCCACCTATTTGCAACAATTCCATTTGAAAATTAAGTATAAGAAGGGTAGCACCAATAATGTTGTTGATTGCCTCAGCCAACCACCGGTCATGGCGCTGATCACTGTGCTTGACTCTTGTGGGAATGAGACATTGGGGTGGTCACATCTTTACAAGAGCGATCCAAAATTCGGTAGTATATACCACACACTCCTGGAAGGGAAGAAAGTTCCAAATTTTCATTGTCATGATGCAATGTTATGCCACCTGGGACACATTTGTGTTCCTTCAAGTGAGTGTGCTAAGATGATTTGGGAAGTGCACTACAGTAGGGTTGCTGGATATTTCAGAGTAGAGAAAACAATGACAGTATTGCAGAAGTACTTTTATTGGTCAAAACTTCGTTAGGATGTTGGGAAATATATTAGATCCTGCACCACCTGCACCATTTCCAAACCAACCATCAAGAAGAAAGGCATGTATACTCCTCTACCTACTCCTAGCCGGCCTTGGGAATCTGTCTCCATAGATTACATGTTGAGCTTTCCTTCTACTAAGCATGACAACGATTCCATTTTTCATGGTCATGGACAGATTCTTTAAGATGGTCATCATGGCAGACTGTAAGAAGAGTATCACAACAGAGGCCACTGCTAAGCTCTTCTTTGAGCGAGTATGGGTACACTTTGGGATCCCACAGATCAGGATAACGAATTCCTAAGTGCATTTTGGTCAAGTCTCTAGTCAATGCTGGATACAAAATTTACTAAGTCCATGACTTTCCATCCCCAAAATAATGGCCAAACAGAGGTTGTCAATAGGATGATCGTACACATTTTGTGTATGTACAACTTGAAGCATCCACGCACGTGGGATGAAATTCTTCCCTATGTCCAATGCATCTACAACATAGCTCTCCATAGCTCAATAGGCCACAACCCCTTTCAAGTAGGGCTGGGATTTCAGCCATTATGCCCCGTTGATGTGGCCATAACATTTACAGCCACTCGGGTAGATTTGGCTCATGTTCAATCCGAAGCTGAAAGGGCTAACAACTTCATTAAGCACATTCAACACATACGCCAGTATGTCCATGATATATTGGACAGATCCAATGCTAAGTACAAGCAACATCATGATCAACATCGAGTGTCGCACAAGTTCTAGGTGGGTGACAAATTTTGGCTACATTTGTAGAAGGAGAGCCTTGCTGAACACCACTGCAAGCTTCGCCCGCTCCGATATGGGCCATAAACCATCACCAAGGTCGTTGGTGACAATTCCTTCAAGCTTAGCATCCCACCATTCCTTGGTCAGCACCTTATGTTCAATGTAGATTACCTTCGACCATACTTTCCACCATTGTTTGACACATTTGACATTGCAAAACAACTCACACCAACAAATCTCAACCTAGACTACATGCAAGAGGCACAACTGATCATATCATGGACACACAGATCAAGAACGCTCGCCAACAAGAGATACAACTATATCAAGTTATCAAAGCAAGCCAACTCCTTCACTATGGCAAGTGTTTCACCAGGGACGAGGTTCAACATAAATTTCCTCACCTCGTGGAGGCTTTACACATAATGGGGACCATTGCTTCCTAGGGGGGGAATGATCTAGGTGGATATTGGTGGCCACCCACCTACTCCACCTAGACCCCCCAGTCAGTTTCATTTGTTTCCTTGTTCATTTCAACATTTATTATTTTTAGTAGATTTTCGGGTCCTAAACTTCCATAGCAGTTTTGACCCCCTAAATGACATTTTTTGGGGTCATGCAGTGAAACCTATAGTAATCTGAGAGACCTTTCAAAAAGGTATTGTACACACCAAACAAAGATAATATGACCAAATTATGACCTCGAGAAGTTGGCTGCCCAACTAACCCCAATGGGGCCCACAAACTCTTGGTGTTACATCTCCTGGGGTTAGGGTTTTCTCATGTTTTCCAATAATAAATAGGCCCTTAAGCCTCATTGTAATACAGTTTAGAGGCATGTAGCCACCACATCTCTTCTTAGAGATAAGCTACCATCGCCTGAGCTATCTTATTTCCATTCTGTTTGTAAGCATAGTTCAATATTTTTCTATTAATCAAATGAATTGTTTTTCTACTGCATCTCTGTGCTTATGATTATATATGTAAGTTGTTGTGTTCCTGTTTAAGTTCGGATCATAGAGGTAGTGAAATATCTCATGTAAATCCTCCCAGCATAATGCTCTTGAATGAAGTAGACCTTGTTGAGTTACGCCTCAAAGGCAATGATGGTTGATCATAATGTTGATGCTTACAGTTGGCTTATCAATTTGATTCTTCTTATGATTCTTTTCAAAGAAAGTATTGTCCTCGTACTGGTTGGAAAATAATGAATACCCCCCTAATTAAGAGGGAGTGTTGAAGAATGTAACTAGTTTTAGTCTTCATTACTATCATTTGACTCTCATCATGATGTAATTCTTTTGTATTTATCAAAAGAAGAAAGAAAAATGATGTTAATATCAAAAGAAAATGATTTATGTAAAACATGGGTTTCATGCTCAAGTCATTTTGTCATTAGCTCAAGCATCCATTGAATGCTCCCAGGGTTTGTCATGAATCAAGATTCATTTTCACATTGTAAAAGACCCTTGTGCGCATTCGTATAAAAAAAAATAGATTTATTTTCTATTTTGAAGTTTATAGAGGGCTCCCCAGAACAAGTCAGCCAACCAGCTAAAGTTGGCCTAGAGTGGGCTTAAGGAGCCACTTGGAAGGTTATATAAGGAAGGACTTTGACCTTCATTGAGACACACATAAACACACTTCATTTGGATAAGGTCTATCCCCAAAGAAGGATGTGAAGAGGGTAGAAGAGCCTAGCGAAGAAGCGAATCTGTTGTAGAAGGTATTGAAGATCTAAAATTTGTTCATCTCTGCTCCCTATGTTCTTCTAGGTTTTCCTTAGGTCCGAATTACAGGAGGAGATAACAGACTTTGCTTGTGAGACCAAAAGGCTAGAAGAGCCTCTCCTTGGAGAGATTCTACTTCGCTATCTTTGAAGACCTTGTGTGGAAAGGTGGATTGGTTGACTTGGTCCTCGTGGGAGCTCTGGTCTAGGGTTTCTTCTTGGAAGTATCCTTGAAACTGATTCTATAAGATGATAATTTCTTTTGGGTTTTTCCGTTGAAGGGGTTTTTCCTTGGTTTAGAGCCTATATCTAGTGTTCATGTGATCTTCATTGTTTTAACATTTATTTCATGATGATAACATAAGCATACACAAAAGAAGAATAATATAATGTCACAAATAATGTCAAAGTAAGGAAAAGATGAATTAATGTGCTTCCCTGATTGATTTCCCAACAATTTGCACCTAAATAAATTTGATCTTTATGGGAACTTGGTAGATCAGTGGTTAAGATGGATCTGCATCGGTTCATATCCTACTTATGGATTGAAATATTGTTTGATATCTCATTAAGAGAGTGAAATATAAATCAATATCTTAGTAAATATATTAATATGATAATAAATATGATTGAATTAATTTCAACTATAAATTTATATAGATGTTGATTGAGGCATTGATTGTGAAAATATTTAAAGGAATATCTTAAGAAAAACTACTGCAAAAACCAAAAACCTTTAACAAGAGAGAATGCCAGTGATATATTAAACTCATGTGAAGAAGATGTATCCAAGTGGATTTGGAAAGTACAAGCTAGGTACACTTGTGAATTCCTCTTGATACAAAAAAAGATAGTAGTGTAAGAAGTATAACAAAGGGATAGCTATTACATGTGGCCAAATAGTGATGCCTACATGAACTTACAACTAATACAAATTATATGCATGGAAAAGTACCAATACATTGAAAAACAATACTAAAGAATCATTTTATTAATATATTATATCAAATAAAATATGTTGTTATTGTAATTTTAAAAATACATGATTATGATATGAAAGAGTTATGAATTTTATATATTATTTATTAAATTAATGCAATTCTTTTATAGATGAAGGGTTGAGTTATTTATCCATTATTTAATGAATCTATATACAATTTTGAAATATAAATATTTGTGGTAACATTTTAATGTTTGGATCCCTAACTTTTTTTTACTTTGTACTAATTTAATACGAACTCCTAAGGAATGCCATTTTTTTCCATAATTGTTTCAAAATTTATAATAACAATTTTGAAATAAGTAAAGTTGACAACTAAATTATGACTATTAAATTGTATATTATTTATGTTCTATCTTCAACAATGCAACACTTTAATTCAATTTTCTTAGTGCTAGTTTCATCTAGATTACATAATTCTCATTTTGAAGACACATTTCCATGAGAAGACCTATAATTTGTCACCATCATCTATTGTATCATCATATCATCCTCTTACTTTTATTTTAAATCTCGTTTTGAAGGAGCATTTCCACTAGAACACCTTTTATAATTTGCCATCATCATCTATAGTATCATCATATCATCCTCTTACTTTTATTTTAAAGGTATACTTGAATAGGATTCTTTAGCTAATCAACTAAGTAAAAATCACTTATTCTGCATCTTATATTTAGAGGATGAAATGCCAAACTATTGATGGAAACAATCAAATTTTCATTAAATTCAATATCATTAACACAATCATTTTACAATTGCCAAGTATGAATCTTTTTTCAATACCCTTTTTTATAGTTGATAAGTCAATTTATCAATAAAAATAACAAATCTACATTAGATTCTTCATATTCTTTTTCATTGTTTAAATTTTCATGGCCTAAATTCCAAAATCATAATAGATTTTATTTTATTTTATCTTTGAATATGTTAATGGCTCAATTTTTTTAATCTTGAATTCCATTAAATAACTTTCATTCTTAAAATATTTTTTTAATATTAATTTTTTTACTTTACCACTTTTAACAATACCATTTGTAATGATGGGGAGGAAATTTAATTAATACCTTACACTCTTTA
>APFE030520747.1:0-16641 GCA_000404065.3 Pinus taeda | reverse complement strand
AATTACAATTACATTTTATAAAATATCCACCAAATTGCAACCCAACTACCATCACACTAATTCGTTTTTTAGTATTTATTGTTTTACATAGAATTACACATGTATCATAATTTGAAATCATTTGCACAGACAAAAATAGACAAAAATACCCATTAATAATAATGATTATAAATTAGTACCCAAATTGAAAATAATGTACTTAAATATCCCAGTGATATTTTATTTATAAATAAGTGTGTCATTTTGGTGGGAAGTTTAAATGTTTTGGTTATCCATATTTATACAAGTTTGCTGTGAATATTAAAGGCATATTTTATTTGTAAATAAATGTGTCATTTTGGTGGGAAGTTTAAATGTTTCCGTTATCCATGTTTATACAAGTTTATTGTGAATATTAAAGGCAACGCTACATAGAATTAATATTATAAAAAGATAAAATCATAAAATACACATATATCAGATTATAACAAATTCCTACAAACAATTTATAAAATGGCCCGGCCTTTTGTCACTAACTTTAGTTCAGTTAAAATCATAACAAATTCACAGCAAACAATTTATAAAATTGCCAGGCCTTTTGTCACCAACTTTAGTTCAGTTAAAATGCTTGCCACTTAAAACCCCACAACATAAAACCATACCAGATTGAACATTGTGGAAGGTTGAATAATCATGGGTTTTCAGTTATTTTCTCAATCCATAAGTTGCTTTTACCAGACATTGGTGAAACAAGGATGATGAGTTCTATAATTTTTAATATTGTCCATATATACAGTAAACCTGCTAGGCTCCCTCCAAGAGGGAACCCTAATTAAGTATAAATTTGTGGCCAAGGAATAACATGGAAGGGAAGCTGGTTGCAGTATTGTATCCCCCAAGTAGTGAATGTGTTTTAACTTTTTCCATATCAGATTTCCATGATTGTCGCATATTGTTTTTCTGTGTAGAGAGTATGCAGTAATATACTAGAGGCAACTAGGCGTTTAATTAGTTTGCTTTATATCACATCGACAGAAATAGCATAATAAATCATATGATGAGTGCAGGTATAGAACCATGGTTATGTGGCTGAAAGATTTAAAATGAAACAACCAACGATAGCTTTGCTGCATTCATTATTCTGCTCATTACAAAAGGCAAAGTCCCATTGAAGTCACGGACAGATGCCACAAGTATAAGCATTATTGGATTTCTGAAACACATTCAAAGCGTCTCCCATTTGACATGCCTCCCATTTACTCATTGTACAGTGGTACTACAATTATTAAAGAGACAGTGGAGATTTGTACGCTGCTTGTGCTTGCAGCCATTCAACCTATCTATAGTGATTTGTTTTGCATACCTTTAATCATCATCTTAGACTTATAGTTATCTACAAACATCTCTGATTGATGTAAGGCATATCCCAAGTATGCCTAAATTGGAAAGCAGCTTGATGACTTGACTATATGGAGTTGGAATTAGGAGGTAGAGTTAATATGTCCAGTCCTGGGGCAAACCAATTTCAGGGAAAGGTTCCTGAATGATTGAATCCTCTGAATGGAAGGTCTTTTTCTGTTGGCCAGATAGGTTGTCCCTAGTAAAAGACTTGTTATCATTAGTCTGCTTCCTGCCATGGTTGGCGCCATTCTTCCAAACATATAAGTCTGCAATAACAAACAGGATTTAACTCGGTCCAAAATGCAGCACAAGCTCAAACCTCAACCAAGTACTCAAAACAAAAACATTAAGTGAGAATCAAGATCAAGAAGTAGATCCAAATGCAGGAGAGGAGCTTACATGTCCACCAGAGAACAGAAAACAAGCACAAGAAAGAAAGACAACAATGGACTAAACCTCACTTCTCTGCAACATTACACCGAATTGATCCAAATGCTGCATATGACTATGGCCTCAAGTCAAAATGCAGAGAACAAGAACAAGAAAGAAACCTAAAAAAGGACTAGATCGTGCTATTCGGCCCGTTTAATCAAAATGCAGAATGTGGGCCTACAGTTATGAACTCAAGTAAACGTACAAACAGGGAAGTCAAGAAGGAACTGTTGCTCCTGACAAAGAGTCATTGCAGGAAGTAAAATCGTTAGGAAAAGGCGCCTGCTTAGTATCTCGAGTGTTTAGGAGCAAGGCTTGCTCTCCCATCTACCCTGTTTCAATTCTTAGGAACATGTTTGACTTGTTGTGATAAGGCTCTGAGAGTTGGGGAATATTTAAGTCATAAGTTATTAATATAACTAATATATCTGGCTTGCCGGCTGTTAGATATACTCTTGTACCAAAACCAACTAGAAAAATAGGTAATTGACTGGTCACGGATAACAATCACAAGGAAGAAAATCAGCAAGCGCTCCTCGCTACCCTAAATAGGAACTTCAGCTACACAGGATGCAGCACACAGCTAAAGTCTTAACTGAAAACACCTCAATAACTGCAATATGCATATTAGTTGCTCCACCTCAACAGTCAAGGGAACAAACCTGAATCAAAATACAAAACTAAGCAAATCAAAGGCCTATAGTAAAGAGATCTTACCTCGTACAGTTGGTCGTGAATTCAGATATTCAATATTAAGGTTCAATGCCTGCACAACTCGATAAGGAAGGAGAACCGTTGAGCAACCTGCAGCCAAGCGATCACGATCAGATGCTATATATTCTACCAAGCTAACACAGTTGAACACAAATTGCCCATGCTATACAATGGTTCGAGAGAAATAACCCACCAGACTTCTTCTTTTTCTTTGATTCAACGCTGTTGCTATTCCCAATCCTGCGAGGTAGAAAAACCCCTGTGCCTCCCGATTCCCGGCCTGATCCATTAGGTTCAAGAAAAATTGCTTGCATGCCCGATCCACCCCCCTTGGCAGGGACTGAGGGTTGATAAGCATTGTCAGGAATCCTTATGGAGCGACCCTGAGTGGATCTTGTTTGTTGCCACCATCCAGATAGTACAGGGCAGGGCTTGTGCCGCATAGACTGAATAAAACACAACCACAATAAACATGTGAAGAAATATCCACAAAATGCTGCATTTGGTGAGAATAACACAACAGAAATCCACTTCTCTATGAAAAAGGACGCAACCAGTTCCGGAACAGTGTTTATCAATTGACACACAGAACATTGATAAACCCTAATGCTATGCACTAATGGTTTGGTGCACGAAAAGGCACAGCGTCCAAGGCATGTTACATCATCAAGAAAACAGTACCCAAAATGATATCTGAATCACAGCGAAAATTGGCGATAAGATTCAGAGAAACCATAAGCCAGAACAATATATCGCAATGGAAAATATAAAGCAGGACAGCTTTCCAAAATTGAAGCATGCATATTAGATATAAATCCCTATGGCCAAGGAAAATGCATTCTGATGTTAGAAATCCAAGCAACACATATTCAATCCCATGTACAAAGGGAAAATGAATATAGATGAAGTAGCATGGTAAAACAATAAATCCTGAAACCATTCCCTAGTAGAGTTAGTTATCAGCCTTGGCTACATTTCTACAGATCTCTGTTTCATAGAACTACAGTGTAGTCACAGGGACAACTGTCAGTTTCTGTAAGCAATATTTCATTTGAAAAATAAATAAATAAATCGTAGCAAACCATGGTGATATTTGAGTATAGATCACAACAAGTCCCAATCAATAGACTAAGAACAAAGCTTGCGGGCTGCCCAAACTGACAATACATAATTTTGCATCCCAGTGGTAACAGATAAAATTTTACTGATACCATGAAAAGATGTTGCAAAACTAAGATTTCATAATGTACTTTTATTTACATGGACCGTGACATATATTGTTAGGAAGAGTAAGGCTTCTTCGCCGTGTTTCAGCGCATGCAAAGGTGGGATTAATGGTCGCAATAGACAGAAAACAAGGCTTACACGGTGCCCAAATGAAAAAAACATAAAATCGATATTGCATCCCGATGAAAACAGAGCAAATTTTACTGATTTCATGAAAGGCTATTGTAGATTTAAGCTGCTTCTTTTCTTTCCATATTAACCTAGATTGATGCAAATGATTACTAAGCGTAGGGCTTGCTCTATGTGTTTCAGGTCATGCAAAAGGTGGACTATTGTTCCCAATCAATCTACAGAAAACACGGGTTACATGGTGGCCAAACTGATTAAAAAAGGCATAAAATCAATATTGCATAGCAATGAAACAAAGCAAATTTTATTCGTCAAAGGATATCACAGAAGTGTTTTTCTAATGTATTTTTATCTACCTGGACCCTGAATCGTGATACATGTTGTAAGTGTAGGGCCTGGGGCCTGTTCTCTGTGTTTCAGGGCATGCAAAGGTGGACTAATGGTCCCAATCAATAAACGAAAAGGGTTTACACGGTGCCAAATAAGCAAAAAACTTAAAATCAATATTGCATCCCAATGGGAACAGACCCAATTTTACTAATATTACTGATACCATGAAAGGATATTGCAGAACTAAGTGTTTTTAAATGTATTATGAAGTTAGGAAGGGGAGGGCTTGTTCTCTGTGTTTCAAGGTCTGCAAAGGTGGGTGGGCTAATGCTTCGCTTCACCTGGGTGGCTTTGTTAGAAACTTCAGTGCCAGGGAGGCAAAGTGATATGCAAGACCCCTATAACCTAAATTGTAATCCACTGGGGCGTAATGAGCAAGATTAATAATAATCATAAAAGATCGCAGCGAAATAAGAAAAAAGAAATGAAATAAAAAGAAAGCTTCCAAGTTAAAACACAATTGTGTAAAGCACAAGCCAGAAAAGAATGGTCCTATTATATGTTTTAGATTGAAAAGAATAAAGATCTATTCTATACCTGCTGAGGACTACAGTTGGGGGTGTCAGCGGCATCAATTGAATTCCAGATTCTCTGCAAGGACTGTAAGTTATTTCCCTCATCATTTCCAGAGGCCCACGTGGAAGTATGCCTTGAATAGCCGTAATCCATGTCCTTCTGCTGCTGATGACGATGTAGCAAATTGGGAGGAGGCTTCCAGTTGACCTCATCCGCCTTCAGTTTCGTCACCGCAGCGTCGAGCAAATCCCAGGCGGCGTCTGTGTGGCTTTCCGTGGGAGTGGCGGGGGGCGAGGAGCCGCCAGAACTCGAACCCTGGCTGTCGGAAGGCAGCGTCGACTTGGGCGACTTGGACATTGCAGATACCTGTGAAAACAGAAAAAATAGAAAGTGAATCGGAGAAGCCGAAAACAGAGCAATCAGCTCACGAGTTAGTTCTATGGGCTTGATATTAATGTTGCAGGGATGCATTTGGGAAGGAAAGACCCAGTGTGAATATTTCAGGCCGTAAATTCAACGTCAACGATTGCCTTCCATGAATAAAATTCTCTTGAATTTCCACGACCGTGAAGAAACATCTGCGAAGTTTTTCCTGAAAAACCGGCGACCACTAGAGGGGAATTACCTGGCCATCGTCCAGCATGAGACGGGCGACTTTCTCTGAGGTCAAGAAATCATCGTCAACGTCGTCGCACAGAACGTCGGAAGGCAACCAGAGCTCACCGTCGTCTAAGTTGGGGGGGAAGTCTGCCATGTTTTCCTGCAATCTGGGAGCTCGAAATCTATTGTTCCAGAAAACGAGGAGAACACATCAGTCCAATACTTAGAGGAGGAAATTTATAAGAATACTATTAAGAATACAAATTTCAGTAAACTACAGAGTTTTCTAAACCTGTTAAGTTTTGGAGTTTTTCTTTAGAATTTTGCAATTTTGTGAGGCTAAAAAACATGTTATGTTTTGAGCAGTTTTTGGCCAGAATTTTGAAAAAAAAGATTGAGCTAAATCTTTGTTTTTTGTTATTTGAAATAAGTGTTTAGGGTATATTGATTCAGTATCTTGAAAAATCCTAAAAGTACTTAGATATGGTAAAAATTTTACAATTCAACAATTCAACATCCTAGGATTCCAATAAATTTCTGCAAGATTCTAAACAAACTAGACATGTGCAAATTCCTAAAAGAACATAAACTAAGACCTAAACTACATACACACCCAGCTCAGTATGAGAGGCAGAGACTACAGTATGAGAGGCAGAGGTAGTACCTATAAGAAGTACAATCTGGCTGGCATATGTACCTGTGAGAGTGCAATCTCCAATAAATTACACACACACCCTGCTAAGTATCATTTTATTTTGGTAAAATTCCTAACAGCAAAGGCTGGAAATAGATTGGGTGACAGTGGACAGCGAAGGCTTAATAGGCAGAGGCGCCCAATGCCAACCTCAGCAGCAAAACATGGGCGAGGCAGAGTCGGCAGTCGGTTGAGCAGTTGGTTGGTGTTGTTATCACTGTTGATTTGTTTGGTTGTTAAATTACGTGCCAAGACGTGGTGGGATCTTTTGAAAATTATTATTTGATTACAACAAGGGACGGAGGTTGGACATAGAAAAAACTAAGAAATGAGGCCGCGGTTGGTCTAGTGGTTAGACAACGCCAGCCTCCACTGTTGACAAACCTGAGTGCAGGGATGTCATTTTGTCAAATTGTTAGTCATGGCCTTCCACTTCATAGGCATTAACGCCATTCACAAGGTTTTGATTCTCGGGATATTGTTCAACTATTACATACAAACTCCCCGCCTCTCGCGCCCTTACGTAAAACTATTGCGTCGCCGGGCTGTAATGGGTCTGTGTGTTTTGACTCGTTGCGGTTATTTTATGAATTTGGTTTGAGTGGCAGCCTCCTGAATGTTGGTTTGTTCTACCTATTTCAATTTCAATGAAGTCATCCATTGATGTGTTGGCACTGCCACGTGGACGTTTCCGGATTTAATATGTAACAAATTCTGTCATAATTAGCACACATTTGCATCTTTGCCAACAACCACCCTGATCTGAGAAATCCATGGATCTAGGATGATGCTAATTCTGCAGCAAAGAGAATTTTTTTATTTTTAGGTGAAGAAATATTAGATTATTTCTTTCATCGTTGAAGCCGAAATAAAAATTTCTGCAGAGTAAAATCAGATTTTTGTGAAGATTTTTTCCAATTAAATTTCTTCTCATCATTTAACTTTTTTGGTATCATCCAAAAATTTCTTGTATAGTAAAATGATCTTGTAAAGATTTTTTCTAATTAAAACTAGAGAAGTTTGAGATTAATAAAAATTTGATATTTTATTTGGTTGTATTTTAGAAAAAAACAAAAATGTTGGTTACAAATAAAATAGCTATTCAAAACATAAACATTAAAAATAAGGAAAATTACAAGATATTTAGATTATGCAATTTCAATATTTTAATATTCATGATTTTATGGAAACAAAATTAAAATGGTTGAAGTTTGAAAATATGCCAAGCACTAATTTATGTGAAAAACATCAAAAGGAAAAAGACAACTACCATTCATCAGGTATATTATTCTACTAATAAGTTAAGTGATGCTTGAGTTAATAATGATCATACACATTTATTATCATTGATTTGTGATGCAAATGTAAGCATGACACATATGACATATGAGTGCAATAGAAGATGAAGCTCAAACATGACAATTTATATTGTTCTTCTGATAAGTTAAGTGGTGCTTGTGGGTTGATAATGGCACATTTGTTAGTGTTGATTTGTGATGAAGTGTAAACATGACACATATGACATGTTAGTTTAATTCAAGTTGAATCTCAAAGATGAAAGTTTATATTGCTTTACTAATAAATTAAGTGATGTTTGTGGGTAAATAATGCTCATTCACCTTTGTCATTGTTGAGTTGTGATGTAAGGATAAGCATGACACAAATAACATGGAAGTGCAATACAAGTTGAACCTCAAACAAGACAAGGACAAATGTGTGGAGCACAATTTGGCTATGGATAAAAGGAAGCATGTCACCCTTTTGAGGAAAAATTCATGCTAGATGATAAAGTCTACAAGGTTGCAATGGATTGTGATAGGGATGGGATCAATATAAAATAGTAGGAGGCATGCACAGTGAACCTGCATGATAGGAAGCACAACATGGAAGAGAAAGGGACATAATAAGAAAGAAGCAACAAAATCAAGTTGATGCAAAAGAGTTTACTAGATAATATCTCATTCTTTTCGGTGCTTTATAGGGTAAATAATCAACATTGTCTTTTAGAAAGGGTCATTTTCAAAACTAATTGTAATTCATAGTAGGCACTATAAATTTGAAGTTTGGGAGCTTAAACAATGTGTTTATGTGTCACAACTTGGCCAAAATAACATAGTCCTTTTACCACATTATTCTCCTGGATAAGAGCTTTGTAATGGTCAAAAGAGCACCTCAATCAAAGTACATATGATAAAATTATGCCCACAACAAATTGACCCTTACTTTGAGAGCATTATTTCATATCAATACTTATTACTCACACATGTAAACTCGTCCTATGTAAACTTTCAAAATGATTCTTTAGAGTCTAATATCCTAACTCTAATAAAAAGTTTGGAAATACAGGAGCCCTAATCTCTATCTTATAGTGATCAAAATTAAATCATCATAACCAAAAAATTCCCATTCTTATTGTAATGATTCTCTATCCCATAACTTACTAATAAAAAAACTAAATTTAATAAACAAAATAAAATAAATTAACACACATCCTATTATAATATTTATTTTTCTTTATAATAAAATAATCTTTCCTTACCCTGTAAATTTGAAAAATAAATTATAATATCTATTTTTATTCCAAAAACAAAATAAAAGCCAAAACAAAATCATCAGTATATATCACAATCTATATTTAATTTACCTTAGTTCAATTTATTTATTTGCATTTTAAACTTCCTTTAAGTTGAGCTAATTTTCTTTTATATTTAACATTAAAATTAAAAAATAAACTACAATCCTTATTTCTACTCCGGTATTTTCTTTTATTTGTTCAACAATATACACTTTTATATTAATAATATAGTCTTTTGCCACTCTAATTATTCTACTGCTTTCTCAATTATTTTAATAAAAACAGCATGCTTCATGTAAATTTCATGGTTCGAACTCGCCTCGTTATCTTCACAGAGTTTATGACGGATAGGTAACTTTCTCTTTTTATCGAATTATTTAAGAAAAAGGCGTTGCTTGACTTTCATGTAGATGCAAGATTCCCAATCTTTAAAGTGGTCCCTCTCTCATATTTCTAATAGATTCTCCCCTTCATTATCATTACATTTAGGATAGAATTTATCTGCATTTGCCTATGAATTTAAACCTATTTGTAGAATTATTCAAGGTATTTATTATTTTCAAATAAAATAACTAATAAACGAAAATTTACATAATTGTATCGACAAAACGGAAACGTAAAAAATAACAATCTCAGATATTAAAAAAAAATTAATAAAATGAGTTGAAGTATTTTAAATATTTTTATATTAATTTTATTATTTAGAGGTTTTTTTATAATTTTTTAAATTAAATTTTATTTTAATATTTATGTTTTTTTTACTGAGAGCAGACACCTCCCAAACTCCATGTGTTCTTTTTTGCCTTCCTGCTCTAACGATTAGGTTTAAGGACCAGCACGTATGAACTCCCGAGCTTTCAAGTTTGTGCTCTGTAATTTTTATATACCTAAATTATATATATATATAATTATAATTTAATGGTATTATTTATATATGGAGTTGTTTTTATTATGATTTTTTGGACTTTTTAGTGTCAAAAATTTAACAGAAAATTTTGAGGTGAAATATTGATTTGTGTTATTTAAACTTGTTTTTAGAGAAATAAAACCAAAAAATAAACCCACTAGAAAATCTTCCAAAAATCACACTAAAGACAACTATATATATATATAAAATATTTAAATATGATATCTAAAATTTAATTATTACACACACACACATATATATATATATTATAATTATTAATTATTTTTATATGTTATGTAATGTAATTTTAATTTATTAAAAAAGATTTATATGAAGTTATTAGTTTGTTAAAGCTAGACTTTAACAAGCCATTTGCTTGTTGATTATTATTAGTTTAATATTGACCCATACAACTTATAATGTTTAACTTCGAAAATAAATATTTGTTTTTCAATATTATTAAAAAAACTAATTCTTAAACATTTGATTGGACAATAATGTGAAAGTCTTATTACAACTTTTGCACAAGATAACGCTGTGTACATAATGTGAAGGTCTTATGACAACTTTTGCACAAGATAATGCCTTGTAGATAACTGCCTCACATAATTTATACCATAATTTAAGGATATCATTGCAATATTCATGCATAATTTTTAGATATTTGTGTAGCCATTTTTATTCTTAAGCTTTGAAGGAAGTAAATAACATATTTACCATTAATTACTTCCCAACATAATTTAAGCATGTCTTTGCATAAAAAATGAATAGGAATAAGATGTAAATACATATATTTACCAAGAGTTGCTACTCACCATTATTTATGTTTTCCTCCACTCTTATATAGGAGTAAAATTATAAATGTGTAGACTTACTAGTGACTACTACCCACCTAAATTTATAATTTTTCCCATAACATAACTTTTAACTTGAGTCACAATGACTGATTTGCCATGCAACACTTGTTATATATTAAAGGTGCAATCTAACTAATAGACAAAATGGTTTTTTGGGCTAGAATTCAACTATACAATTTCAAGCAAGATTATGATTTCTTGTTATTTAAAATGCACTTTTGAATGCATAAATGGATTCAACTCCTTAAACAATCTTTGGAGTACTTTGCAGATTAAATAACTTAAACTTATGATTCTTAAAAAATTATACAACTTTTTGAAAAAAATTAATAAAAAGTGGTGCTCGGAAAAGGGTCATTTCATCTACTAATTAAACTACATGTATATTAAAATGCTAAATTATTTATTGTAAAAACCAATAATTTTAAATAAAAAGAAAGACTACAAGATGTATTTTATAATCATTTTTCATAATAGTTTATTTAAACATTTAATATTTTAGACTATTACTCATATCTATTTTTACTCACATCTGTTAGCAAAATTATGGTGATATAATAACGCTTCTCTCCCTTTTTTTGATCATAGAAATAAAATGTTAAATAATCTTAATCAATCTCTTACTTTCTAAAGTCCAATAAAACATATGGTATTAGTGGATGTTGTTCATCATCATCATGAAGCTAATCTTTATAAAAAAAATTAATTTAAATTTTTATAAAAAAAAAATGAAAGTTAAAAATAATAATAATAATTTGTTTAAAAAACTTGAAATTATTGTAATGTATTTGGATTATACTCTTTGTATTAAAAGCCAAATTGGTTGAAAATTATTAATAATTTTAAATTTTGTTTATTTTTCAATTTGATATTAATATTTTTTCCTTCCAAAATCAAATTAATGAAATTAATAATGTGACATAATCTCATTAATATAATTCCTTCTCAATGTTTATACGTAAAAGGCATAACTATCTTATTAATATAACTCATCCTCAATTTTCATACATAAAACCCATAATTACATGGCAAAAGCTAATTAAAGAAATTAAATCAAAATAACTTCCTATAAATTAATATAAAATGTATTAATTTTAATATAATTGCAGTTGGCTTCTTATTTCAAATTAAGGTTTAATTAAATCAAAATAACTTCCTATTAATTAATATAAAATGTATTAATTTTAATATAATTGCAGAAAGTTTCTTATTTCAACTTAAGGTGGATGATGATTTGTTGATACTTTTATTTTTATTTTTTAATGATGACAGGAAATATGCTTAGTCTTAATGCTTATCAACGGCTGTAGTGTGTTACAAGTTTGTTAGGTTGCATTGATTTTTAATAAATTAAAAAAAATAGATTTGTGGCTCTATGCCCACCAATTTCCTAGGGATTTGAGATTATTCCAATTCTAATAAGTTTATGTTCTAATTAAATGGGGAAATTAATATATATAGGTTCAAAAAGTTGAGCGGAGGTAGGTCCCTTGTCCTACAAACAAAGGAGTCTCATACACCAATTTGGTGTATGGGTTGGGTGTGACCTTAAAATTAGATAATAATAATAATAATTTAGCTAAATGGTCCATTTTACAATAAGATGTGTAATTTCTTTTTTTCTCAAATTAAATTAGATTTGTGCCACATGACTCCCACCCCACCAATTTCCTAGGGATTTGGGATGATTCCAATTCTAATAAGTTCATATCTAATTAGACGAGGAATTTAATATATAAGAAAATTTTATTTAGCAATGGTCCATTTTAGAATAAGATGTATAATTCTTTTTCTTCCTCAAGTTAAAGTTGACCCATAACCTTTTTATACATAATTAATTAGGTAAATGTGTACATTGGTAAAACTTTCTTTGTTGCAATAGTTTTTTTATTATATTTATAAAATCTTCTACTATATCAACCACATTAATATTTTTAATGTGGTTGTACTGGTATAAACATTCTAGAACATATGTTGGTGGACAAATAAAAGTACTTAGAAAACATCATACATTTTTTAGATCGACTTCGCAACCATATTGGTAGAGTGGACTTCAGGCTTAATAAAGGCTCCAAAGAGCCGGTGTATATTGGTACTTTAGATTGCGATCCCTATGGATAGGTTTTTGATGACCTTGTTGTATGTAGTTTTGGACATTAGGTTTTCTTAATTTTGTATCATAAAAAAACCTTATAATTATCTTTATTCTCTTTAAAAAAAAAAAATTATAACTAAGTCTTTGAGGTGAAAAATTTATAAATTAATGAAATTTTGTAAAAAAATTTGAAAATAATAAAAATTCAGTTCGGAGGAAAAAAATATAATGATTTAATTAAACTAATGAAAAAATATTAATTTTAATCCAAAAGTGAGAGAAACTAAAATTATAGTTTAAAAAAAATAATAATAATTAAAAAAAATGTATTTAATCATCATTAAAACCAATTAATAAAAAAATTGTAACTTATTAATGAAAAATTACATATCATACCAACAAGTCATGAAACAAGAGTTATATATAAAAGATATTTAACCAATTTGATAAAGTTAATAATATTAGTAGTTTCAAAAGTTAATCTTATCACTATGAAGTTATTAATATAGTAGTTTTATATAATTTATGTTTATATAATGATTATGTTTATATATTTAATGGTGTAAAGAGAATAATTTATAAAATGTTTTGGTTTAATAAAAATTCAGAATAGTTTTATATTAAAAATATTAGATAAAGTTTATTTAGATATATAATATGTATAAGCAAATTGAAAGTAATGGATATGGTTAGAATGGAGTATGTATTAACATTATTTACAAAATTTTGACATTGAAGATTTTGAACAAAATGTTGCGTTAATTAATATTAACCTCACAAAAACAAAAATTTACAAAGCATCCACTCATTTTTCCTCTATTATGGAAGGGGGTGCATACTCCTTTTACCCCTGCCACCAAAATTCACCTTCATTTAGCCTTACCCCCAAATAAAGCATATGATCAACCTTGGAGTTGTTTGATGAACATGGATACATTTTTCCTCTGTTAAGGAAGGGGATACGATACATACTCCTTTTGCCCCTACAACCAAAGTTTATCTTAGTTTAGCCCCCAAATTAGCCATTCTAACAACATTTGAGTTGTTTGATGAACATGGAGACATTTCTTCTTACAGATAGTATGATGCAAATGATAAACCTAACTTGGTGTCTGAAGGAAAATATATTGAATATAAATGGTGAATTATATTCAAGGAATCACAGAAAACAATCACTTCCTGAATTCCCATATTCACAATTTGCCTTAAACCTTGATATAAGACATAAGTTTCAACAACTTTGTTAAAAGTGTGAACTAAATCACAAGCATATCTATGTTCTTGATTCTTAGAGCATAAAGATGTTATAGAGCATTATTTATGTTAATAAAAATGTATAATAATTGAAAATTTAGGAAAAAAAATTTTATAGTGTTTAATATATTGTTATAGATTTATTTTATTTTTGTATTATCAACTATTAAAGGAATTAAATCTTAAGATTGAAGTTTTCATAAGTGTAAAATTAAAAAAAAATTTCATTTCATAATTTGGTTTTTCACAAATTTCAATAGATTTGATTATAAGTATAAATAAATAAATAAATAAATAAATAATTCCATAAATTTGATTTTTTTTGTTAAACTTGAATAAAATCTAATATTAAAATGGATATGATAAATTAATATATTATATGGACTATATAGATATTCACAATTTATATTTTTTTTGTATTCAAGTCTTTGATCATTAATGAATTAAGCAAAGTTTTTGGGTAGAAATCATATAAGAGAAACTTTTGGTCTGAAGCGTTTCGAACCAACAAGTGTGGTTCATGGTACCAACAAGCGTGGTTCATCGTCCTGACAATGAGCATTTCGAAGTGTGGTTCATTGTACCAACAAGTGTGGCTCATTGTCTGGTCCTGACAACAGAGTGTGGTTCATCTTACCAACAAGCCTGGTTCATCCTCTGGTCCTGATGATGAACCACACTTGTTAGTTCAAAAAGCGTAGGCCAAAAATTTCTCTTTTGTAATTTCTACCAAAAAAAACTTTGCTTAATTTATATTTATATTTTTAATTTTTTTAAGTTTGAGCAAAACATATAACTATATATATGTATCCTTGGCTTTTTAACATGTATTATTAATTTTGAAATTTAATTTTCAGTTTTTACTTACTATCCTGACTTCAATTTTAATTCCATTACTGAAAATTATTAATAAAAATCTAAAATTATAATACAACAATTGAGATTAAATTGAATTTTTTTTCTACTTTTAACTTGATTAGATATTGTGTTTTATTTTTATTATTATTATTATTATTTCACTGTCAAAATATTGTGGGGTGTTTTATACTGTAGATTGATAGATAATTTCTTTGTATATTGAAAATATTAATTATTTCATTAATTTTCTTTATATATGGGTAACTTTTTTAATTACTATTAAATTAACCTATGGTAGTTGGTGATGTGATAAGATTCAAATTATTTTATAAAATTTATTTAGTATTAGCATTTATGTCAATAGACGATTTATTTTTTAATTTTAGGGACAATAATGTTTAGGATGAACGATGGTATATTGTTAATCTCATAAAAATATCCTATTGGTATTATCTTGAGAATTATCTCGAAGATAGTTATGTTTCTTCTTTTCAATTTTAATTAAAATAATATCATATTCGCATCATGTGCCAGATGTTATGTTTTCTTCCTATATATATATATATTATTAAGATGATAATAAAATAATTTAAAATAAAGCTATTAAGTTAGTTATTTGTATATATTTGCCAAAATCTTTTTATTTCAAGTTAAAATGGATAAGGATTTGTTGATTTATCTTTTATTTTTTAATTCTCGCCTACATTGATTCTCAAGGGAATATGCCCAACATATGCTTAGTCTTAATGCTTATCAACGATTGTAGTGTGCTATAAAGTTTGTTAGGTTGCATTGACTTTTAATAAATTTAAAATATTACATTTATGCCGCATGGCTCACTGTTGACCAATTTCCTGGGGATTTGAGATTATTCCAATTCTAATAAGTTCATATTCTAATTAGATGGGGAAATTATTAAATAACCAAAATTTATTTAGCAAAATGATCTATTTTACAATCACATGTGTAATTCTTTTTTTTTTCTCAAATTAAATTAGATTCGTGCCACATGGCTCCCGTCCACCAATTTCCTAGGGATTTGAGATTATACCAATTCTAATATGTTCATATTCTAATTAGATGGGGAAATTAATATATAAGCAAATTTTATTTAGCAAAATGGTTCATTTTACAATAAGATGTGTAATTCCTTTTTTCTCTCAAATTAAAGTTAACCCATAACCTTTTTGATACATGGTTAATCAGGTAAATGTGTACATTAGTAAGACATTCTTCCTGTTGCAATACTTTTTTGTTGCAATAATCTTTTATTATATTTATAAAATCTTACTATATCAACCACATTAATATTTTTAATGTGATTGTACTAGTTTTGAATGGTAACAATATAAGATTCATAAAATATTTATTTTAATGCTTCTTATAAATTGATATTTATCAATATTTATCAATCAAATTATATATCTAATTATTATAACAATAATTAAATAAATTAAAAATTTTTACTTTATAAAAAACACTTTTCCAAATAAATTATTATTTCATCTTTTATTTTTTTTATTATTTCATAAACTTTTCCTATACATATTTAACTATTTTCTTCTTCTTACTTATATTATAATATTGCAGTGGTAATTGAATAAGTTAAGAATTTTACTTTTCAAGGGAAATCCAATGGATTTTGAAGGTTTATCATATATTTTTGAAAATATAAAATAATAGTTGAATTGAGGCTTCTCTGATCCATAATAGTTGAAAGAATAACTTCGGCGTAAATAGCATGTAGACAGACATTTGTTGACGTATTTCGAACCAACCAGTGTGGTTCATTGTCAGGACAAGTTGAAGAAACAGATCCAGCTTTGCATGCTAAATAGTTTGAGCAGAGGCTCCAACGGCTATCTTGATCATCGGTTAATTTTGACTTAGGGACCGCAGTGAAAAAGTCAAATTGATAATTTAAATTATATAGAAGAAAAACTTATAGATGATGTTTACGTTACTAGTTTATTAAAAATTGTAACTTATATGGGAATTAGAAAGACCTAACTT
>APFE030520745.1:0-24091 GCA_000404065.3 Pinus taeda | reverse complement strand
TGACTCCTAAGTTACAGTGCTGAGATTAAGTCTATTGTTAAACTAACTAAGCATTAAATCATGTGCTATTAACAACTAAATGCAATTCCTATCATGCTGTATATGGCTATCTTGAAAGGTTCGGTCCCCTTACAGAGACATCAACATGCAACCCTTGTTCAATATCATTCAACAATCAAGAATGCTTAAAGAAGACATGTAAAAGCAAATTCATAACCATTATCCATATCAGTGCTTTATATACAACTCTGAGATTAAATCCTTTACGGGATATATTTCATAATCCAAGAGAGGGTTATTCAACACATGTACAGACATCGAGTTAATGCATTCATCACTGCAATCAAGCATATATATAATTCGCATGCGTTTTATCCAATTGAATTGACTGTAAATTAAATCAAGACTACACTATGAATGTAATTCAAATATAAACAGAGTATAAGCATAAGCAAAATGTAAACATAAACGAAATGTATGATCGGTCTACCACATACGCAGGGCCCGTCCGCGTCTTTGGCACACCGATGATTACACCACGATCACGATATTAAACAAGTATGCAATGTATTAGATCGAAAACCACAGGTTCTGTTCAAAAACGTAACTGTAAACAATAGTATATGTCTGTATGTATGTAACCGATCCCAGGTCTTGGCCTTGTCTTTTAATTACATAATTGCATCCCTTGAAAAATGGATGCCTATCCATAGCAGCTGTTGCTGCGTTTGGTAAATCAAAACACGGATATATTCCTCATTGTCTTATGCATAAATCAAAAATCAAAATAGGAAACAACTTAAAAGCGAATGGATAAAAACTGAATGCTGTTGCTGCCTTTTGTGCCGACATGCTAGGGTTGACTGAGCGTTGACTGTGCTGATTGGAGGAATGTTTCTAAGGCGGAGTAGGTGTTTGTCCATGTTTGGACATTCCTCTTTTCGTCCATGCCTTCCGCTCCTACCTAGCTGCCCTGCCACATGTCACATGATAAACCATTTACAGGTTTTTAAGACTTCCTGTAGTGATTTAGGCCTAAAATCCTAGTTTGTCAACACAAAACCTCTAAATCAATTAATATGCATGTCAACAACTATAAACTATTAAATTAATTAAATTCTAAGGCATTTGAGGAATGGATGATGAGAAAAAGGTAGGAAATGGTCATGTTTTGGAATGGGAAAAAGGGCTTAGAATGGTACCAACACTTGCCTCAAACCCCTAGAACTTCTGAAGTAACTGCTCGGTCTACCATTGATCAGAGGAGCGGTCCAGGGGTGAGAGATACACTCCATGATGATGCTAATAAAGTTGTTGGAGATCCCAAATTTTCTGAGAACTTCTCTCAAGAAATGATGGCTAACCCTATCAAAGGCATTTGCCATATCTAATTTGATGATCATGCCTCTTTCCTTCCTGCTGATGCTGCTGTGGATTGCTTCTTGAATCAAAATGACATTATCCGTGATTTGTCTACAAGGAACAAATCCACCTTGGTTCTCTGAGATGAGGTGGGGGAGGAGTTTTTTAAGTCTGTTAGCTAGGATTTTGGTGACTATCTTGTAGGAGACATTGCACAAAGAGATAGGTCGGAAGCGATCAAAGGAGAGGGGGTTTAGGTCCTTGGGGATGAGGGCAAGGTGAGAAGATTTTGTGTTGTCCCCCATCTTGTGTTTTTGGAAGACATTTTTCACCATCCTTATATAATCTTTTTTTATTGTGTCCCAATGGTTTCTGTAGAAGGCCACAGTGAAACCATCAGGTCCCGGAGCCTTGTCTTGCTGCATGCTGAAAGCCGCCAACCTAATTTCCTCCTCTGAGACATCCTGGTCTAGTTCTCTGTTTTGCCAATAAGTGATTTTCTTCTCAATTGGCCTAAGGAAATCCTTGTTATCCGGAGACTGAGGGTCTACTGATAATAGGGATTGAAAATGTCTGTAAGCTGCCTCTTTGATTCCTTCTTGATCGCTGATCTCTTTCCCCTCTGCCAAAATTTTGTCAATTTGATTTCTAGCGTGTCTGAGCTTTAAACTGTTGTGGAAGAATGAGGTATTTTTGTCTCCAGCCCTGAGCCAGAGACACCTTGATTTTTGTCGTTGTTCTTCTTCCTCCAATCTATTTTGCCTGTATAGTTCCCTGTACATTTCGTTTTCTCGAGTTTGATCCTCCTTTGTGTATTGTATGTTCTCTTTTTCCTGATTCCATAGTTCTAAATGTTTATGGAGATCCAATCGTTTTTTGTTTTCCACTGCTGCATTATCTCTTGCCCACTGCTTGATGGTTGTTCTGAGAGACTTTAGTTTGGTTTCCCATATATAGTGGGGAGAACCAACGACTTCTTTTGCCCACTGTTCTTGAACAAGTTTTCAAAAGTGTTCTTTGTAATCCCAGGATTTATTATATTTGAAGGCGAGAGGCCCCAAATTTCTTCCCTTGTCCAGTGTCAAAACCACGGGCTTATGGTCTGAGGCAGATGCTTGAATAAATTTTCTTTTGATTGAGGGAAAGCTTGCTACTATTCTTTCATGAACAAGAATTCTGTCTAACCTCTCTTTAATGTTGTTGATGCCAGTTCTTTTGTTACTCCACGTATACTTCCCGTTATGAGGAGGGATATCAATTAGATTGTGGGCCTGAATTAGTGTTTCCAGAGAGTCTCTTGAGGGGTCTGCAAAGAAGTTCCCTCCTAGTTTTTCATCAGCGTTCCTGATTAGATTTAGGTCTCCTCCCAAGAAAATATTCCTATCTTGAGCTAATTGGAGATCTGAAGTTATTGAATCCCAGCATATTGCTTTGTCCCGATAGTGATTCGCAGCGTAAATGTTGTAGATTGTGTATTCCTCTTTTGAGACTGTTTTTAAGGTCCGTTCTTACCCACCAATTGCAAGAGTTTTGATTGGTAAGGTCCCATTTATTTTTGTTCCATATAGTTCCTATGCCTCCTGATGCGCCTGCTGTGCTTATTGCTGTACCTGTGTAGTTTTTGCTTCTTTTGAAGTGGTTTTGGAAGTCTTGGTCAGATATTTTGGTCTCCTGGATGAGGAGGAGATTTGGCTGCTCTTGTTTGATTAGATCCCGGACTGCGTTTACTTTTAGGGAGGAGCCCATCCCCCTGCAATTCCAAGAGACCAGAATCATCATTTACCATTTTTTGTGTGAGTCCCGCTCTTCTCTTTTATCTTTTCCCCACTTCCTTTTTGCTTGTCTAGATATGTGTCCATTGGTTGCTGAGTTCCAGTGGCCATTTCTTTCGCTGCTGTTTCATCCCTGATTTCTTTGTTTGAATTCCTGCCTGCTTTTCTAGGAGGGTCAAAAGTGAGGGTATTCTCTTTCATTTTGTTTCTGGTTAGTATTCGATCCACGGTTGGAGGAGGGGAGGGCGGAGGTTGAGAGAGGGAGGTGATGACTGCAAGAGCAGTGTCTCGGGGAGATGAGGGGGGAGAAATGGGATCTTCGGCTGACAGAGATTCAAAAAGGTTGGAGGATGAGGGGAAGGGGGGAGCTGAACTGGAAGGGTGGGTAGGAACAGAAGGACTTTCCGGGAGGGCCTTGGAGCTTGGGCCGAGAGGGGGATTGGATTTTTTCTTTTTAACTTGTTCCCATGAGCCTTCAGAATTTTCGACATTTCCATCAGATTCATTTGTTTTTAACTTGCTACATCTATTTTCAAAATGCCCATACTCGTGACATACCTTGCACTTGAAGGGTAGCTGCTCGTAATCTACTTGTTGGATGTGTGTCCATTGATCCACCTTGATCTTGATAGCTTCCGGCAGACCTTTCCCTAGGTCTACTTCGACGCATATCCTCGCACAAGCATGCATGTTCTCCTTTGGTTCAGATCTATCTATGTATTTGCCGATTGTGTTCCCAATGGCCCTGACTGATTCATCTCCCTAGCAGTGGAGCGACAGGTGAGGGAGATGGACCCAAACCGGGACTGCATTTGGGATGTTCGTTTCCAGATCAAAATCAGGAGACCATCTATTCATATAGATGCCTCTTGAGTCCATAACATAGGGACCATTTCTAAATATGAGATTCCTGTCCTCTTTTGATTCGAACAAAAAGGTGTAAAAGCCTCTTCCATAGAATCTGATTGCTGTTTTTCCTTGTATGATCGAGTTCCAGTTGCGTTCAACCCATTTTTGAATTGATTTGGGCGAGGGCCAGAGTCCTGTGAAATGGCCTACCAGACCTCGTTCAGCTAGAGAGATTGCAGCCTTCCTCGGGAGGGAAGGGGGAAGAGAAACTTCAGGTATTTCATCGAGTTTCTTGACGAACTTAGTCGCAGATGGACGGATTCTTGATGCTGCATTCTCTGGGATAAGGGATGCGAACAATTTCTCATAGTCTTCCGGATCTGGAGGCGGGGGATCAATCCCAGCCATTGGGGAGCCAAGGCGTAGACTGTCCAGGAGGGGCGGAGGCTGCAGGGAAGACCCACAGAGCGCGAACTGAGCAGGAGGCCCAGAGATCAGTAGGAGGCGCGAGCCTAGCAGCAGAGCTGCCAGGCGGGAGCCTGAGGGGCGCGGGTTAGTTTGAGGAACCCTAGGCCATCAGGGCGATCGCCTCCGGAGCAACCCGATCGTAGAAAGGATAAAAGCTATATTTCATTATTGAGAAATATATATATATATATTTTAAATTTATTCTTATATCATACTAATTATAATAATAATAATAATTTAACATGAAATATATTTCTTTTGGAATTAATAAATTGAAATTAATAAACATATTAAAGATTATGCAAAAAAATAATTGTCATTTATAGAATTCTATCCACCGTTGAAGAAGTACACCATCAACAAAAAATTGTTCTCCTAGACTTATGACTTCTACATATTTTTTTATCAGTAAAATATATTGAGAATATGAAAACATTGAAAAATAAAAAATTAAAACTAAAATAAAATAATAACAAGTAAATAAAATATATATTTTAACATAAAAAATTTAAAAACACGACCAAAAAAATAAACTAGCATTTGCACCAGAAGTTGCAAAGAAAACGACGTAAGGCAATAGATAACATATAACACTATGTAAGGCAATCGATAGCAAACGATAACATATAACACTAATTAACGCTTCTTTGACAATTGTTGAAGAACAAAAAAAAAAAATCAACAAAAAACAAGGACCATGCTATATGCAATACATGCTTCCTAGCCTTACAAATCATGAGTCATATGTCATATAACACTAATTAATGCTTCTAGCATCACACTAATTAATGTTTCTTTGACAATTGTTGAAAGACAAAAAAGAGAGATAAAATAATGGAAAAGACCATGCTATAATAAAAACAAATTAATGCATCTTTGTCCCATGTTGAAAGACAAAAAACAAAGATAAAGAAAGGGCAAGGACCATGGCAAGAGCTAACTAGGGTGCTATTGGGCCTTTAATGCACCCGATAGTGGCCTCACCATACATACATGCCCATGCCATCCATCATTTCTCTGGGAGCTTGACCACAATTTTTTCCGAGAACGGGTGACCCACCACTTCCGAGCTGGCAGCCGCTGTGCTGGAAACCAACACCCGCGCAATTTCAAACGATCCCTCACGCCAAACATTCATTTTCTCCATTCGCACAACCAGAACAGGTCCTCTGCAACCCTCTCGATCATTCGTTTCTCCTGCTCACGGTGCTCGCTCACCTCACAGGTCCGCTCGCGGTGTTAATCCCGGCAGGCTGTGCCCCAGGCGTAAGGTAAATTATACTCTGTGAATAATGACATCCACCATTTTGGCGGGCGCCCAGAAGGCCAATGCATACGAATCCCACCCGGTGCTTCTATAAATTGTCTGCATTGGCAGCTCTCAGCTTCTGGCGGAATAGATACATTCAACGTCTCCAATTGGGTGCAGGTTCAAGTGACGTTGAAGGTGTTTTCCCATTGCATCGTAATCAGTTACCAGATTTATAACGAACCACTTAGCCATTCAGACATCTTCAATAGTTTTAGGACGTGGTTTAATGGTTAATAGTTAAGTAGGGAGGTCCAATCTCAAACAAAATTATATATATCTAAAAAATTGCTCCAAACGCAGTCCAATCTCAAGCAAAATTATATATATCTGAAAACTGCTCCAAACACAATTTTTTTAGTTGAAAAAAATGCAATAAACTACCACCATTACAATTGCAAACTCAAGCTCCTGCATCTAGTGTGCTTGATTGTGTACTACCCACTTAGCCATGGAGGCTATGAAAATCAGATAATCCATTACCACTGCCATTGCAAGCTTCCTGCATCCACTGTGCCTGCCTACTTTGCCAGGTGCATAGTTTATTTGGGCTTTTCATTGGGGTGAGATTTTGAGTACAAATATATTCAATTCTGTGAGAGGAATTTGGTACACATTAATTTTCACATGCCTGCTAGGAAGGATGACCACGGAAAAATGTAAGGGCGCCAACCAGTGGAGCATTGATGTAAGTAGTAGGCTCAGACTGCCTGAAGTATGTTGCCACATTTGTTTTATCCTCTTTTTCAACTGAAAACATTTTCCAATGCTCCTTTGGTGTGGTTCCATTGCTTTCTGCAATAAATGAATTATATCTTGCTATTTTAGCAAAAAAAAATATGATTGCAAGTGAATCTCATTTTCGTGTCAGATCAACAACCTTTTTCTCGAACTTCTTGTTCCTACTTGCCGAAAGAAAACTGTGTTTTTTGTTATCAACCTTCAATGTTTCTTTCATGTCTTCTCTTGCGTTATTATGGCGATCTGGGCTCTATGTCAAATGAAGTGACCAGATTGTCATAAGATTAGGCTTGTAATGCAAGCAAGGTGATGATTGCATGTACATTTTGAATTGGTACCTCAACAGGTGCTAGCATCTCTAACAATTTTTTGAAGTGATTTATGTTGTTGGCCACATCTTATGTTGTCATCTTTATTTGTGAAAACTTCCTCAGCTATATCTTAGGATGACAGCTTGATATTCATAAATGTTAAACAGCTTGAATTTCAATTGATTGTTGTGTTTGGCTACATATTAGGAGCCTCCTCTTTATTTGGTGAAGTTCCCTCAGACAAATCTCACAGTTACAGCTTTATTTTCACACGCGTGTGCTCCATTTTTCTTTTGGTGTTTTGGCACTGCTGATGTGAGTCATTTGATCATTAATGCTCAAAATGCTACAAGTAAGAGTCCTGTGATTAGCAGTTCATATGGTATGTTTTACTTCATCTTCTTCCAAAATGCTAAATGATCTTGTTCAATAATGGAATTACCATTTGCAGCTTCCAGATGAAATCCCATGCTGTTAAATTTTACAACCAGATCTGTTTTAGAAAAATAAGAAAGTCAAGCTAGCTACAACCATGGTTCTGGTGTACTTTGAGACTTCTAATTTGCATTGGTGTTTGTTGTATTGCTTGTTCTTTTTCAAATAGGTAACCAACCTGAAAATTAAAGTCTGGCCTTCCTTATGAACAGACCATTAGCTTTGGTATCAAATATTGGAAAAAATTCCAGTGATCAAATAGAGATATTGAGCTTGTGTTTGCAACACTAGAGTCCTCAGCAATTGGAATCATATTTATTGATTAAAGCATGAATGTACAGCAAATAAAAGACATACCATCCACTAAAATATTTTAATTTTAGCAGAAAGAATGATGTACTCATAGTGGACGAATATTAGAGAGTAAAATATACGATATAGAATTGCAGTGCTTTGGAAATAAAATGCATGAGTCAACCTTACATTATCTGGAATTCTCCCACACTTAAGTGTGACTACAATTTATCTATTCAAGTTGTTGCCTGATTATTGTGCTGTCTTCTCTATTGCATTCTCCTTTGCCTGTCTTTTTCTTGACAGTTTTTGTTGCCTCATTATATATTTTTTTATTATTTAATTAAATGTATTCAATACTTCTCTATATATAAAGGCTAAAATGATTTTTTCTTCCTAAAGGGCTATTCATAAAGCAAGGGTCAGTTAACCTTCCTAAAGTACTATTCAACTGTCCTTACATAGACAGTAAGACAAAAGCTTGCTTTCTAGGAGATGCAGGTCCAGAGGATATGTGAAGATTAACAAAAAAAATCTAACATTCAGTATATTTATCTTGCATGTTTTAGTTGATGTATTTCCTACATTTTCTATCCCTGATAAACATGATTAGTTGTTTGCCTCTTGTTAGAAAGGGGTAATTCAGGGATAATTGCTGCACAAGGCCTTGGGCTAACTTGGAATGTGTGTTACTTAATTTAAAATTTTACTGTTGTTAACTCAATCTAGCTTAGTGTTACTGCCACCTGATTCAAGTAAAAAAAAAGTTGGATAAATAAGCTTAGAGTGTATTGTCTGAAGATCCAAGGCCCAAATTATTTGTTGAAGCCTAAATTTTATATTACCATGTATTGACTGAAAATATAGAAATATATGGTAGTATTTTTTTTCCTTGAGCTTTACTGTGTTATCAAAAAGCCCTATTTCTTTTCAACTTGTATAGATGTCTGGGGCTTGGCATGGTTTTTTGGATGGATGTTTACACAGCAGCTGTGTGAAGGCAAAACACTCTTCTGCTTTATATTTGTTGTAACTTATTTTATGGTGCATCTATAGGCTGGAATAGTCAGTGCACAAAAAATATGGAAGCAAGTCAATTATTTACACAGCAGAAACTTGAACAACACAGACGTTGCCATAATTCCACTACACAACATATGCCTAAGAGCCAGTAAGACATGTTTCCTTTCTAATTTATGGAAAACTATACTTTAGGAACTATTGAAACTGTAGTAAACTTTGGAACGTTAAGAAGGCATTCAACAGTTAAATAAGCCACTTTTGATGCAATACATGAGCTTCCAGTGTTGGTTGGCAGTTTGACTTCTATTAATCCTCCAGACAAAACACCTTTGATGCTATTTATGAGCTTCCAGTGGTGGTTGGAAGTTTGACTTCTATATTATCATTCTCCAACAAATGTGAAATAGTGATTCAGACCTTGATTCCATGTTGACCCATTTAAATTCCCAAATAAAAATGTATTACACATCCTGGCAGCCCAAATTAACTTAGGCATTGTTTACGAAGGTACCATGCGGTGATTGTGAATCCAACCTCTACTTCAATGACTTATTCCTTTGTGAGGTCCCAACATGAATCCTAGACTGTTTCTCTTTTTCCAAGGTAATGGTTATCAGAGTCTAGTGACTATCAGTAATACAAAGTGTTGGAGTTGATATTATTCCCTTGAGAGGTCCCGGCATGAATCCTAGACCATTTATCTTCCTCCATGGTAATGATTATCAGACATGTGGATGGTCAACCGAGCAATAAAGTTTACAAATCACAATTGTTGATAGAATGTAATCCAATTAATGTAATCCAATTCAAAACGTGATGCAAGCTCTGGAAGTGTTTACAAAACCAGAATTCTATACAAGGTATGATCTCTATAACTAAATCGTGATAAAAACATAAATTCTGAGCTCAATTAAGATCAGTGAAGAATCTATCAATATCTTAACAGGAAACAAATTTTGTTTTTGGTTGTGAGGATTGCCCGTGAACCAGTGAGACTCCTGTATCATTTTGCATACAATAAAAACCATGTTTACATTGATTCTGCTGTCAGAGGGCAACATCCCATGTGTGAGAGATCATTCTCGAGACTCGTACTGGTACTGCAGCTAGCAGGAAGTGTTGGTCTGCGAAGGCATTTTGTTAAATTCTTCTAATATTTTGTTCCATTATGGGAAACTGTTGATATTTTCTGCTTGCTTCTCTTCCATTTTCCTCAAAGACTTTGTTGTTCTTTCAGCTTACTCCAAGATTTTGCATATTTTTACCACAAAATTGCTTCCGGTGGTTCCATCTTTAATTACCATCCAAGCTGGCATGATTTCTGCTTTGTTATCACTGAAATGTTATGGGGAGACACTGCAATGCAGGGGTAACATTAATGAGTTTAAATATACCTGGATTATCAACTCTGAATCTTATGGCAACCCACCCACTCATTGGAACGATTACTGTGTTGCGTTGAGGGAGGTCAACAAGATTAAAGTTGAGCGGATCAGTTGCTGGGTTATAGTTTCCCAGTCCTTCTCCCACCACATAGAAACCGTAACCATGAAGATGCATCGGATGGTTCTTTGCCACGAAGATGTTTGTTGTTTGATATACCAGTTGCACTGTAGAATTGTATTCCAGTGCTTTCACTTTTGTTGCACGTAAAAGAGTCCAAAGACTTAGGGGTATATTATCTCCTATATAGCTAAATGTAACCACAAGATTTGAAGGAAAATCGGTTGTAAAGACACCATTAATGCCGAAATAATTAGCTTAAAGGAGAGCGATCGTGGGAAATGTAAATGATATGTTGTTCATACTTGCTGTAAGCATCGTTCTGTTTGGGCCTGCACAGGTCTTCCCAGTGGGGCACGGACGCAACCCGAGACCAACTGTGGAGATATCCTGGCGTTTCAGTTCCTGCGCTGCACTGAAGGGAGGACGTACTGCTGTTATGAAAACATGCATTCCTAGTCCCGTTTCCATTCCGCCTGTGTTTGTTCTACTTGCCATTGATCTAACGCGTGAAATTTGTGTAATCGTCTAACATCTAATCGTATGGTGTACAAAATGACACGTAGGAAAGGAAGAGAGTTGATTTCAGAGGGAAACACCTTACGGCTTAATTAACTAGGGATTACATATCTTCCATTAACAAAACAATTCAAGTATTGATTGTCTTTATTCACATGTACGTACAATGAGTATTGTTATTAAAAGCCAAAGTTTCAATCCCTATATCATGTTCATTGAAAACATTAATATAGTTACAGAATTGAATAGATTGACACATATTTTCAATAACAAATTTTTAGCAATTGAATTACAAGGTGCACTATTCTCTAACCATGGAGTCAATATGAGTTCCATATTCTCTCAAAATTTGGCTCTTGCTAATCCCAAGACGCACATAATTTCGTAACTTTTTTATATGTTACAAAGCTCAAGGAAGACTTTTGATTATTTCCCTTTATTTCAAAGATGGTACCCTAGGTAAACCTTATAATCTTTAAGGCACGGTGTCAATCAACAACAAAGCTCAAAACCATTTCAACAATATATTTGTTATGAGTTCAACATGTAACTTGCAGAAATTGACCCTAGCTGGGAAAGATAATAACCATTCCCCCGAACCAACTGGGAAAAATAATAACTATTCGCCCGAACCACCCACGATAAACCCAATTGAGACAATTTCATAAATTATTTTCTCTTTACAAATATTTAGTATCATCATTTATAATCAAGTCAAATTTACCAAAATACCACATAATACCACATTAAGATAAGAACTTACATATCTTTCAAATAGTATAACGTTTCCCAATCTTATTTTTCATTAAAATATTTATACATTTTGAAATCTTATTTTTCATTAAGATATTTATATTGAATAAACATTTATGGAGCAAATACATACTCTTAAATCCACTCAAATTGTATAATATACTCTCTTTTTTTCATTATGATAAAACATTTTTTGAAATAAAAGAACATTTTTTTCACATAGATCAATACATTGCATAATATTGAATTCCAAAGTATCGAAGCATTGAAAAGAAACCTATGACACTGAAAAGATCCTAGAGTTGTTTCCCGCAGGTCCACTAGCTGTATAATACACCTTGGCTTCATCGCGATGACTTAATACATTGCATAATTTGAGTTCCAAAATACTGTACAATAAAAGGAAAACCATGAGCTTGAAAGGATCTTGAATTTGCTTCCTGTATTTTAGAAACTTATCCTGTATTTTCACAATTGTTGATCAATTTAGAAGTGCTCTATTTTGTTCATATTAGAGAGGCAAAACACATCACGACATTAAATTGTCAATGTATATTTCAAAAATGTTCTACATCAAATAGTCCATTCATGTTAAGTTCCCAAAACATGGTCTTCTTCGAATCCAGTATAAGAGTGTGGACATGGACTCACTTAAATTTATTCGTTCATGTTGAGGTGGCTTCCAATCATAATTATAAGTTTCATATACATCAATACAATGATTTCAAATACAGAAAATTTAATAATTAATAAAAAATTCCAAACAAATATCATAGAAACAAATAAAATGAGAGCAAATAGCATCAACCAGAAAAACACATATTATAATAATTTCAACAATAATTCTCAAATTTCACAGAAGAATTCATCTATACAGAGGAACCAATTACTGACTTGGCTGTATTTTACTATTTTGGTCGTTTGGATTTTTCTTCATGGGAGAAGAGATGTTCAAATCTAGTAAGATATTTCTGTAAGAGAAATGCTAGTTGTATTCTTACTCAACCCTCCATTCATACTGGGTTCACGAGCTTGCTTCTTGTTATCTTAATATCTACATTTGGATTAACATCGGTGATCATTTGACACCAAGTACAAGGATTGGGATGCTACTAGAAACTGTGATGAGAATGGAAAAACCCAAATTCAGTATGAAATAGAAGGAATTTGATAAATTTCTATGAAAAGATCGACACCCTAAAAATAAGGAAGACAACCTGAATTATGAAGATTGTATAGACAACTTGTACTTTCAAGTATGATTGCCACAGTGCGCATATAATTATGCTTACAGGAAACTGATCATCCCTTATCAGAGCATTCCCTGTAGAAACATCCATCTCAAGTCCATTTCTAAGTATGTGTCCATGGATCAATTTGCCTTGTTGTAGGGCTGCTAAATGTGAACATGAAGGGAGCACGCTCACCATTGTTGTCAAGTCAGGTTTCATTTTATCCTTTTGCATTTGCCGAAAGAGTCTCAATGCCTCGTATGCTCGTCCATTCTGGGAATAGCCAGCAATGATTGCATTCCATGAAACCACGTCTCCTTTAGGCATGTTGTCAAAAAATTGAAGAGCAACATCTATACTTCCACACTTGGCATACATAGCTACAAGGGAATTCCCTACATTCACATCCTCAACAATTCCACTCCGAATCACATAAGCATGAATACACTTCCCTTTCCATAGAGCTCCTAAAAGGGAACATGCCCGTAGCGCGCTTACAATCGATCCTGAGTCAGGTGTCATGTTTGCTAGCTGCATCTGGTGAAAGACAACCAGAGCGTCATTGTTGTACCCATTATGGGAATATCCTGCAATCATAGCAGTCCACGAGATGGCATTTCTTTGAGGCATCCTGTCAAACATTCGACGGACAATCTCTACACTACCACATTTGGCATACATATCCATAAGTGCAGTCCCCACAGAAACATGGGACTCAAACCCATACCTAATTACAGTCTGATGGATAAGCTTACCTTGCTGCAAAGTTGCTAGTTGCGCACATGCCGGAAGTACACTCACCATGGTGACTGAAGTGGGCTTCACATCTGCCAACTACATTTGATTCTAAAGTGCCAAAGCCTCACCGGCATATCCATTCTGGGCATACCCTGCAATCAGTGCATTCCAAGAGACAACATCTCGTTTAGGTATTTTGTCAAACATTTTCCTTGCATTCTCTAAATCTCCACATTTTGCATACATATCTATTAGGGCACTTGCCACATAAACATCCATTTCAAGCCCACTTTTAACTACATGATAATGGATATCTCTGCCCTCTTGCAGAGCTGACAGCCCAGCACACGCCTTGAACACAAAGGGATAAGTAAAATTATTTGGGTGAACGCCTACCTGTTCCATCTGGTAGTAGAGCGCCAGTGCATCCTCAAAGGGCTCGTTCCAGGCATATCCTCTGATCATTTCATTCCATAAAAAGATATTTCGGTGGCACATTCTGTTAAATAGCAGGCGTGCATCATCCATTCTCCCACAGGCAACATAGAAGCTCAGAAGTTTTGTTTTCAAGCTAGTTTCTTGCTCAACCCCGTTTACACCCATGTGGGCATGGAGTTGATTGCCCTGGGAAATAGATTTGGTGTCCATACAGGCCTGCAAAATAGAAACATAGGCTTCAGAGTCCAATTTCATAGAGGCCACTGCCTGCTTCAATAGTCACATAGAAACCGTAACCATGAAGATGCATCGGATGGTTCTCTGCCACGAAGATGTTTGTTGTCTGATATACCAGTTGCACTGTAGAATTGTATTTCAGTACTTTCACTTTTGTTGCACGTACAAGATTCCAAAGACTTAGGGGTATATTATCTCCTGTATAGTTAAATGTAACCGCAGGATTTGAAGGAAAATCGCTTGTAAAGACGCCATTAATGCCGAAATAATTAGCTTGAAGTAGAGCAATCGTGGGCAATGTAAATGATATGTTGTTCATACTTGTCGTAAGCATCGTTCCGTTTGGGCCTGCACAGGTCTTCCCAGTGGGGCACGGACGCAACCTGAGACCAACTGTGGAGATATCCTGGCGTTTCAGTTCCTGCGCTGCACTGAAGGGAGGACGTACTGCTGTTCTGACAACATGCATTTCTAGTCCCGTTTCTATTCCGCCTGTGTCTGTTCCCCTTGCCATTGATCTAACGCTTGAAATTTGTGTAATCGTCTAACATCTAATCGTATGGTGCACAAAATGACACGTAGGCAAGGAGGAGAGTTGATTTCAGAGGTAAACGCCTTACGGCGTAAATATTAATAGTATTGTTAAGTTTTAATTAATTTTTCAATACTAAGTGTGGAATTGTCTGCATAGTAGTCATTATCATTATTTTCTCTTGACACAACTTCCCCATATATGGTTGTCTTGCACACTTCCCCTTCTCACATGTTAAATGCTTTCAACATTTTGCAAGTCACTTGTTATCATTACAAATATTATGTGGTATAATAGGCTATAAATATTAATATTTAATGGTAAATTTTGGTTCTATTAATATATGGTTTAATGTGGTTTGATGCTTTTTTTTAGCATGTCAAATGCTTTCAACATTTTGCAAGTCATAAATATTTTTATAAATATTATGTGGTATAATATGTTATAAATATTAATGTTTAATGGTAAATTTTGGTTTTATGGATATATGGCTTGATGTCTATAGATTATATCGATAACATGTTTGTGTTTAGTGTGTTAATTAGATAAACAACTAAAAAACATATTAATTTTTTTAGTTAAGTGAAAGTTTCTAATCTTATTAATTTTAGAAGAAAGATCATTATTTAAAATTTAATCAATTAACTAACATTAAAAACAAAAATTATAATGATGATGATGGTGGTTAACTCTACTCAGACCAAATTTTGGAAATCAAATAAATTACCACTAATAATCTTATCTAATATAACCACCAAAATTACATACATTGTACTATATTTTTTAATTTTAATTTATTCTATGTAATGGTAAAAAATAAAAAGCCATGTAAATAAATGGTTATATTCCATTCTAAGTTATTCACGTGGAATTTCAAATAATATTATTGAGAGGATTAATAGAGTAATATTTTGTAGGTAGTGTCATTTGATATTAGATTTTTACCTATTCAAAATGTGTTACTAACTTATTTGTGTTGATAATTTATTGTTTGTTCTTTTTTTCAAAGATGGAAGGGTTTACAATTATTGGGTTATGCTTAGAAAAACACATAACACTACACATTAACTTTATAATTAAAATCATAATTAGGTAAATTAATCTTTTGGGTAAATACAATTGAAGTAAAAAAACTATAAACTTTCTGATAATCAGCAATCTATTTAAGCTCAGGGTTTCTGGGCAATTTTATGTCGATTGTTGATTCCCTATATATTTGGGAATCGTTGATTCCTTACATATTTATATTTGCGAATCAGACAGACATGAGCGCATGTCTATCAAATTCCCTAATATTCAAAAAGTCAACAATCAACTTAAGCTCAAAGTCTCTAAACAAAACATGCCACTCCATATTTTCCAACGATTCTTGTGAGTCTTATGCTGTCATGACGGATACAATTACATTTATATAAATTAAAACAATTTAATCATGCATAGAAATATTACATTCTAGATGCGTTGGCTAGCAAAGGTTGGCCCATGTTGAGCTAATATAGTGACTTAATCTAATATCTACGAACTAATATAGATTTGCAAGCACAATTAAGATTTTGGCAATTTTAATAATTCTATAAGATATAGACCGAAGTGACTCAATCTAATATTTATGAACTAATACATATGTAGGTATAACTAATATTTTGGTAATTTTAATAATTCTATCGGATTTATTTTAAATATAGATTTAATATTAACAATAAAGGGATTTAATTTATTCATATGCAAATTTTTTAATGAGCAAATATTATTTAAATATTTTAATATAGTTTTTTGATAGATTTATTATATATAACTATAATCCTAGAGAGAGAGAGAGACGAGAGATAATATATAATATAAAATATATATTTACTATATATATAATATATTAATATAATAATAAGTAAATATAATATATGTTCACATAATCAAAATTTCATTTTTGATGACAAACTTATAAGATTACACATCATACTGGGTTATAGAATGAACCTCTATACTCAATAAAATATAGACAGATAAATAATTTAGAGATTTTTAAAAGCCTCAACTTTGTATAAACAAACATAGGAAATAGCCTTAGCACCATGCTTGCACATGCCTCCTTCATATCCAGGGTTGATGGATTGTCCACAACTCTTCAATTAAAAATTATGCAATAATTGAGCCAATACAAACTCAAACTTAAGGATAGCCATGGCAAATTCCTTAAAAAGTTGTAATATGCAAGTTGTACTACACAGGTTGATCTCAATAACTATAGAGGGATATATTATATTATTTCATGTTCAATAAATTGATAAAAGTAAAAGAGAATTTCATGTTAGAATAAGAAAATATAATGCTAATTTTAAACATGGTAGAAGAGCAGGATATTTTGAGAACAATAGATACCAATTAATTATTGAACATGCCAAAATAATAACAAGAAAATATCACTATGTTAAAAGGAAAATCAGGGAGTTCAGAAAAATTGAAAAAAACCGTAAAATATTTTAAACAAAGTGACACATATCAACCAGCTCTTCCATCTTACTATTTATATTTTCTGAAACATTTTTTTATTGTTTTTAATTTCATTTAATTTTTACCTTTTACATTATTAATATAACTATAGTTAATTTAAAATTATATAATATAATACAATTATTTAAATTTTAACAACCTACATTAATAATTATTTAACACATTTAATTTCATTAAAAAATTAAATGTAATTAATCATATTTTCTAATAATATTTAACATTTAATATTTTATTGCTGACCCAATAACTTTTCCTACTACCTAAAAAACCCTAAAAATGAAAATATGGAAACTTTAAATATAAAAATATTTATCATGAGAAATCAATATATTACTTTTTTAAAACTACTTCTCTAAGAAATGGTCCAATGGTAAGATGAAAAAAAATATAAATATTATAAAAAATAAATATTATATATTTTTTATTTTTTATAAAAAATTAAATATTTTAATATCCACCAATATAATATTAATATTTATAGATGTCTTTTCTGTGTAAATAGATTATAGTATTAATATTTATAAATGTCTTTGTTGTGTAAATGGAATGAAAACATTATCCGCATAAACAACTTAAAGATACCTATAAACATCCATACTAATTTCATTATATTTAAAATTACCTATATCGTTTATATAAATTATAGTTCTGATCAAATTCCATACTGAATTACAATTTCATAAGATTTATGACTTTGTAAGGTCAAAAAGTTCTCTGATCCAGTTTCATCATCTCTGTGAACAATTATCGTCCATATTTTAATAGTAATATAAATATACACCCCACAATAATATGTGTATGTCATATTTAGTGAGAACTATCAAAGACAGAGGCTGAAAGGTCATGACCAACTAAAGGAAATCCTATCTTAACCAGTGCCACATGGCAGACATGGCGGGGAAGGCTGCCTGAAGCAATGGATTATTAATAGTTGATGCGATAGATATGCGAGGAGAGAATGCAAGCATATATTTGTTTATTTGTTTATTTTTTTTAAATGAGTTGGATTTTGGTTTATTTGGTTGGATTATGTTAAAGATAAAATAAAATTGATGTGAATAGTAATATTATGTATAATATTTATTTATATATCTAATTTAATATAAAATCAGAGATTTAATTTTTCGGACATAATTTTTTACAATGTTTTATTATTTAAATATTTGTATAATTATTTTTTATATTACATTATTTGAATATTTTGGAAAAGGATTTGAAAAATAAAATTAACTTGAATTAAGCAAGTTAAGGATCACAAAACTTAGATAAACAACTAGAAGAGAATAGGTGTATGTATGAATCCAATTGAGAGGTGCATTTATCCTCAGAACTGAACCCTTAACTACCCTGAAACTTATGGCTGTAGTCTAATTAGTTTGAGGAATTGCTGGGAAAGTTACTGAAATTAAAGTTATATTTAGAGAAAATCCGGCCAGGATTTTGTAAATCCAAGTTATAGTTGTTAAACTTCAAATTTTTAGGTGTCCTAGACTTTTTTGGTAGTGCTGAATCCATTTCCACCATCAAAAACAAATTCAAACACTGTGTCTCTAAGATTTTTAAATTTATTTTACCCAGATTCTAACCACTCCAGCCAATTCCTCAACCTCGTTATAAGACTCCAACATTATGTAGTCAGCAAGGCAACCATTCGTTTACGCTTAATATATTTAAATTTATATTGTGGTAGGTAGTCCATCAATCGACAGGACTGTGCTGTCCTGCACGCCTTGAATTTTTTGGCTCACGGAACAATATATTTAACATATTGGTATTTACAAGGATTGATTAAAGCTGACCAGGGGGTTTCGCGTGGAAATTTATGTACGTTGTTATGAATCTCTACTTATTATTACCTCTCCGTTTCTGCTTTTCCCAATATGATGGATAAAATGCAGTCATGACCGTTTTAGTTAGTATTTACCGGCAATTGCACCCAAAAGTGAAAAGGAACGCAGAAAGTTCAAAAGACCAAAAATAAGAGTTCACAATTATGTTTGCCTTTATGGACGTGAAGCTCGTCTCTACCGTCGTTTCATTCAGAGACAATAATTTACACATTGAACTAGTCATTACACACATGCCACTGTCGAGAATGATGTCCAGTATCGAACCCTGGACCTTCGGTACATTTAATGAGGGATAAGCTCTAGAGTCTATACACATTGTGCTGACGTGGACTCCATTATCATGTGAAATGTTACCGTATACAACAAATTGAATGTGGTGCATCCTTTCATAATATTATTGTTATATTGGGTGGAGTTTTATATTAGCAATTGTATCATGTGTTGTAATAGAAAAACAGTAGTAGTATAGGAAAGAGCAGCATAGAAGAAAGAAGATATTGCACCAAAAGAGCCATTATGAAAAAATGAGAATCGAATTTTGCTTCCATGGAAGTAAGTCATGGAGGTTTCAAATATATTGATGATAAAAGTGATCAACAGGTATATGTTTGAAAAAGTTCTATTTCTAAGTTTGAAATCCTGTAGTTGTACATCCAACTGTATTAAAAATTGTAAACTTAAAAATAAAAGAAATAAAAAAACACTATAAATTTATTATTATGACCAAAATTATATACCATTCCAACATTGTAAATTCATTGTTTCATTCTAACAAAATCAAAATAATAGATTCTCATTTTAAAATACTCATTATACTATTTCAGAAATGAATTGATTCATGCTGTGGGCGGGTTTTTCATTCATCTAGATCTAAAATGTGTCGTTTAAAATCTTCTTTCCAAAATATTCATGCGTTCTACTAAAAAAATTCATAAATAACAAAGAAATAATATAATATTTTACCCCAATAGAAACACAGGAAACCAAAATCAATGCATGTGTTGTGAATCTTTATGGAAAAATTCTATACGAATAGTTCAATTCGTCCTTAGGTATATAGTACTCGCCTACCTTGACGACCTCCATAGACGCATGGGGAATCGCTAGTGGCAACGATGGGTGTAACCGTAACGTCTCTTTCAGCACACAGTGGAGGTATTTCATGGTTGCCAGATCTGACTCCTTTACTTTACCATGTTGCCTAGCGACCGATTCGATCTCTTGAGGGACCGTCTTATACCTTGCAAATCAAGGCAATCCAAATAAGGAATAAAGTCTCCGATGTTGAAACTTCCGACAGCAGTCGACACCTTTAGCACAAGATCCGTGAATCCTTTGTCGTCGGAAACCAACAGACAAATATAGATCTTTACTTCAAAACAAAAACAAAAGAAACGAGTTTCAACAAGCAAAGCAGGAAATGGGCTTACCTTCAGAATATTTGCTGATAAAATTAAGTATATTTTAATATAGATCTTTACTTCAAAACAAAAACAAAAGAAACGAGTTTCAACAAGCAAAGCAGGAAATGGGCTTACCTTCAGAATATTTGCTGATAAAATTAAGTATATTTTCCGACTCGGATGGAGCTGGAACTTTGTTGGCAAGCTTATTGGCCTTGCAAATCAGAGAAACGAATTCAGTGTTGTTTGCAAGGACCAAGTATCTAGTATCGCTGTGATCGGAGGAAATGGCCCCTTCAAATTCCCGTGGAAACTGGCTGTTCTTGGAAACCCCTTGGAAGTTACACAACCCATCCCTCAAATATGCACACATCCAAATCCGATCTAACTTCAATTTTCGATATCTTTAACTGTGATGATTTCTCTGTGACAACATTCAGCAAACCCCAGATCACAATTCCATGGAGCGACCAACAAGGCAATCAAAATACAAGTTCTTCTGCAAGGCTAAGTTTTAACACATGATCCTGGCAGATATAAACACTAAAGGAAATGTCTGAAACTGCAAATCCCTTTTTCGGATTTAGATATAATTGTCAACTGTTACTGTTTGTAGCTTCTCTGCAGTTCACGTATATATTTCAATTGTAAGTTTTGAGCATGAAGCTGACTAACCTAAACCTTGGATTTCGGTAATCTGAGGCGAAAAAACAGAATAGTAGTTCTGGCTTCTTATCCAATTAAGGATTCTAGCTTGTTTAATTGTGTTTTTTTTTTATCTATCATTATCAATATTTCCCACCTAATAAGACCAACCTAAAGGCCAGCAGCGGTCAGATGAAGCGAATTTTTTAAGGTAATCAGCCTGGCATGCTGTGGATTGAGTGAAATTTTCAGAGCATTATAAGAAATATATGTTCTAAAGAAAATCCTAAAACATATGTTAGATCAAATAGCTGAAAAAAAAAAAAAAAAAAAAAAAATAATCTAAGTCTAAAATCAAAATACAAAAATATATGTGATACAAACAGCGGAAATTTTTTCTTTGAAATGCAGTGGAAACATTTGCAAAATTAACAGCGTCAATTAACCAAAATCATTCTGTTGGATTTAGAGACGTCTAATTACAATAATTAGGTTGGACATGCGTGCATTATGATTATGATATCAAATACTGTCAGCAAGATTACGTTTATGTAATGATTAAATATGTCAAGTAATGTGATTAATTAAGTTATGGCATTAAACGTATTTAAATAAGGATTTGGATACAAATACATATAGAATAATGTTAATCAATTATAATTGTTAATGGACTGATTATAATTGATTGAAATAATAGCATTAATAAATTTCTTGACAGCCGAAATCGGCTGCCCTAGGATTGGGGCTGAAATTTAGCTGTCAATTGACAGCCAAATTTCGGCTGCCCTAGGATTGGGGCTGAAATTTAGCGGTCAATTGACAGCCAAATTTCGGCTGCCATAGGATTGGGACTGCTATAAAAGGACTGAGTCTCCAAGGCTTGCAATCACTCAGGGAAATTAGTCTGCTCCATTGAAGACTTGATACTCTATCAAGGATTGCCAGAGAAAAGGATTGCAAGCTCTTGGAAGGATTCAAGAGCCAACAACTCAAATCAAGACCAGGAGCTTTAGAAGATGGAAAGTAAGTTCCGCTGTGCATTATTTTCAATAAGTTCCGCTGTACATTATTTTCAATTTCTTACAAAGGAGTAGATCTTGGTTAGGGTTTAAAGTAATTAGGAAAACCCATAAATTAAATCTAACAATTGGTATCAGAGCGCCCTTATGTAAGAATCTATTTTGTGTAAAAAAAAAAAAAAAAAATCTCGAGTCGGCGCCTGGGATTCTTGTGCTGTCCACCCACTTGGTATATTTCTTTTGAATCGAATTGGTTCTATTCGCAATCCGTAGTTGGGATTTTATTCGGTTACTGGAAGCCTTTAAAAGTTACAGAGTGATAGGGATGGCGTTCCAGGTTTTTTTTTTTCAGCCTGAATACTTCTGATTATTGCATCTGTGGCGATCCAGGCTTGCTTGTTATGTTCTTTTTATGAGAGTTTCAGGTTTGATTTCATGCATTTGAAATAAAAGGAGGTCGTATTTACCAGTTCCTCTCATTCTTTCGATTGTGAACTGCTATCTATTTATCGGTGGGCAGCGCAACAAAAACAGAGCTATGGCATATTTGGGTTAATGCTTGTCTCTCAATAATCACTTATTAATTTTTCAGTTAAATAATTATGCTATGTTCATAATTTTGGGTTTCCGCTCTTTAGTTTTTTTTTTTATGACTGTATGTGCATAGGATGCAGTTGAAGTTAAGAATTTAAACCATACCACAGCAGACAAGATTTTATTCGGATATGTGCTAATTTTCTGAGTCTGATATTTTCCATTTAATGAACTTAAGCTTTTCATGCATTTTGAAACACGAAATATTTGAGAAACTTTTTGAATGCGCGTTAAGTTTGCAATAAATTTGACCATTGAATAGTATCGAAGAGATGACTAGCATTGCAGTGTGCACAAATGTTTCAATCAGATAGAACCATGATTGTTAGCTTAAATTTGTTGGGTTGACTGAGGCAACGTTTGTGAAAAGATAGGCACAGAACATTAAAAATAAAATTCCTTGGCGTAGATCACAACAAAATTCTGCTTTTGGCAGATCCCCAAAACAAATATTTTGCTATTAATGTGATCTAGAAACCGAAGAGGCCGTCGACAATTTAATGTGATGGTAGTAGGTCTAAAATAGATCTAAGGTAATGGAGAAGGTTGAATTGTACGATTTAAGTCCCAGGTGATCGATTGGCGGTCAAATCTTTCAAATTGTAAAAGATTTCCGGGAATAGCTTTAAGTTTGATTGTAGATCTTCCCTGTTGAGCTGATGACGGGTGTCACAAGACCCCTCTTTTGAGTCCTAGTCATATTTGAGTTGTTTGGAATAGTACAGGCTTGTTCAGGAGTATTTCTCACATAAGAAGGCAAACTAAATTTTGCATGTAACTGATCTTATTGACAGCATGTAAAAAGATCCTCCATTAAAGAAAATTATTAATTGCTGAATGTAATTAATTCGCAGTAACGTAATTCGAAGTAATGTAATTAATTAGTTGCAGAGGTATTTATATATTTCTTTATCGGTTAATTGATTAATTAATTAGCCCTAGCTCTGCTATTCACAAAGGCAATGGTGCTCTGTTCTGTTCTTGGTGCTTTGCGTTCCAGGCCTGTTCTCTTATAGTTGCATGCTGAACGGTTTAACATTCTGGACAAGTCAGGATCTAGCATAGCATGATGGTTAAGTTACTTTGAGCTTTGCAACTTATAGATGGAAACTGTTCTTTCAACAATTTTTTTTCAAACAATACATGTTTACAGTTTGAATTCCCCATTTTTACTAAATCATGCATTCGCAATTTATTTTGGATTCAATTTAGTTTCACCTTGTGTACGTTTACGGTAACTAGTTTAACCATTGCCTAGCGTTTCACGCATTGCTGTTAATCAATTTGACTATCTTATGAGATTTCAAATAAAATAAAATATATTTGCCGTAAAAGGTCAAGTAAGGTTGCTTATTTTGTACACGGTATATTTTTAAAATTAATTGAATTACAGACGGATTGTGAGTATGCCTGGAATTATTGATTGATTTGATGAATCTGCAATATGAGGAAGGTTTAAGACAATTATGAAATTGGTTAAAAAAGATTATTTTACCATCTTACCAGACCTTAGAAGTAATTGTGAGTAATTATAATTTAGGTTATAATAACTATAA
>APFE030520744.1:0-14619 GCA_000404065.3 Pinus taeda | reverse complement strand
TAAGAACTTTTATAACTAACGATTAATTACTCTAATCTTTATATATTTTTTACTAACTATTAATTTATTTTAATTATAATTATAAGTTTATAGAATAGTCCTTTTAACTTTATTTTAATAAGATTTTAACTAATTATCAATTTAATAATCAATTGAATTAACTTAATTAATTAAATAAAGGTCACGCCCCTAATCCATTCCAACTAACTGTTTCCCATCAAATTTAGTTGTTAATAGTTGTTACCTGGTCATGGAATATAGTCGTTGGATGTTCTTCTCTCACTATTTAATATGCAAAGCTAGATCTGATTCTTCAACTTGTCCTAATGATGAACCACACTGGTTGGTTCCAAACACATCCAAAAATTCTCTATCATGTGATTTACGCTGAAATACTTGTCTGATAACACATAAATATTTATTCCTTTAAAATGAAGAATAATTAAATATGCAAAAATGTGTCCCTATTGAAATTGGTCCAAAGAATTAATAGATGACCCATCTAGATAATGAAAAAATGATAATTTAGAGAGACTTGAGGAATCACCCCACTAATTTTATTATTTGACAGGTTCAACCTCGAGAGTTATCTAAAAAAAGACTAGGTAGACTAGGTATTTTTCGCTCCAAATAGTTCTCTAAAAGATTTAGTGATCACAAGCTTCTCATATTACCTATGCTTATAGGGATTCTTAGATAAGATTATTTCTAGACAAACTAAATATAACATTACCTAATCTCTTTTATGTATTCTTCCATTTGTGAAATATACTCATTACTATTAAATTCATATTTTGTAAAGCTTTGCAATCTTCCAAAATCATAATATTTTTGTGCTAAAAAGTACTCTCCAATCCAATAAAAAAAAAAATATATATATATATATATATATATTATATATATATATTATATTATAAATATATGCTATGTTAAACATTTTGACTTAAATTATATTAAAATTAAAATAATAAATTAATAATTAAATCATTCCCGACTCTAATTAATATAACTGATAAAGAATAAATCTCTTAAAATTATATAAAAAAATTCAATCCTAAATTAAAATAAATTTAACGAATATTATAATAATTTTGGGGGAGTTTACATCCATCTTTACTCTCATCTACAAACTTTAAAAAAAATCAAACAAAACCTGTACTCTCTTTTCATGAAATTAAAAATCATATTTTAAAAAAAAAAAAAAAAACAAACTGGAGTATTTCAAGGGGTCGAAGATGCGTGTGGACTGGAGAGCAACGTGCATGAAGGCTAAGGAAAGTGGCGTGGACTGATTAACCCTTTCCTTCTTCTCAATCTCAACTCATTTCTACTCAGCGACTTTGACGCTGGATCTGCAAATAACTAACACATATCTTCTGGTTTCCCGTGTGCATTTTTAGATTCTTTGGCTTTGGCTTTGGAACATCACTGGATTCGTTATGATGGATGTGTATTTGTATAGAATTGGGATTTGTTAGGGTTGGTGATTACTTGGTTTTGGATTTCAAAATAGTAATTTAAATATTTTTTTTAATAAATAATTATTAAAATTGTAAAATTTTACATAAAATTAAATATATATTTATTTAAGTTTTATTTTTTACATTATAAATAAATTTTAATTAGAAAAATATGATTAATATAGAAAATATTTAATAAATTTAAATTTTAAAATGTAGATTTGGAAAGTTATAATTCATCATGAGTATATTGTTTATGGAGAAATTGTTTTAATATTTTTTGAAGTAGGGTGTACCGTTTATCTATGATTATGAGGCACATGAAGTACTAATAATGGTGAAGAGAAAGCAAGACCAATTTTTATTGGTTTTGCTTTCTTTTCATCATTGTTGCTGCTTATTGGCTTTTTTTACTCTTTATTAGTGTTGTTGTTTATGATTGTAAAATATTGATGTAGCTTTTTCTTCATCATTGTTCTTGCTTTGATGATAATGAAAGATTCATCCACAATATAAAACTTTTCAAAAAATATTAATACAATTTCTCCATAAATAATATACTTATTATTGATAGATTTATTTTATGTAGGATTCAAATAATCAAAATTTATTAAGCAAAGTCTTTCCGTAGAAATCACATAATAGAAATTAACCAACAAGTGTGCTTCATCATCAGCACCAAATGAAGAGGGAGACCATGGCAAAGGCTTAAATAGAGAGTAATGTAGAGACATAATTTCAAGTAATGGCTATATTTGAACAATAATATTTAAATTATGATATTAATTTATTAGTATATTAAAAATATTATTAAGTCACAACTATATTAAAACCACTAGTTTTTGAAAAAAAGATATTTAAAAAAAGATATTAGTTTATTAATTTACTAAAAATATTAATAGGTAATGGCTACTTTTTGAAAAATAATATTTAAATTAATATATTAAAACCAAATATTACTTTTGAAAAATAATACTTAAATAAAGATGTTGGTTTATTAAAAAATTAATAAATAACTGCTATATTAAATGGCTAGTTTTTGAAAAATATTAAATTAATTTATTAAAACACCAACAGCTAGTTTTTGAAAATTAAATATTTAATCTAAAGAAAAATCAAACTCTAAAACCAAAAAGCCAAAATTTATAAAAACAACACAAAATCATTTGATAAATAAAATAATTAATAGAAATAAAATAAACTAAATTAAAATAATCAATAGAAAAAAAAATAAAAATAAAACAAAAATATGATGATGATGGTGGTGGTGGTGGTGGTGGTGGTTAACCTCCACTGAGAACAAACTTTGGTCTATGGAACTTAAAGAAATGAATTATTTAGTTTGATTTAGGATTTTATTCCTATACTCAAAAAGCTTGGAGAGAAGCCTCCCGAGCTCACTATAATTTTGACAATGTAAAAGGGTAGGAAGATTAGTGTTGCAACGAAGATTTTGAAACTGAGATCTAATGTGGTAATGTGGTTGTAGGCTGAGCACTTTAAGAGGAAGTGATTTTCATCCTAGATATTAGTATTCTCATAGAAATGACATAACTTTTTCATCCATGGTGTTTTAGGAACTGCCCAATGACCCTTTTTACTATGGAGCTCATGGGAGTTCGTTCTAATCTTGGCTATATTAATTTTCTTCTTTGAACTAGTTCAAATAGAGAGATACTTTTGATCTTCTAAGGTCTTATTTTTCTTTTCGCTGCTAAATCATTCTCACACCACACACCACAGTTTTTCTTTGAACTTAGAAGTAACAATATTTTTAATGTTATTAGTTTTGCAATGTAACATTCTCGTCCATCTCATCATGGTTTAACCAGGCCTTGGTGTCTTTATACCAACCTCATTTGACCTTTAAGTAGTTTTGGCTGGAAATTAACACTAAAAAATATGTTATTGAATAAATAAATAAATAAATATATTTATTTTGAGGAAACCCGCTCTAAGAGACGGTGATTAGGTCTTGTCATTGAGTAGCTGAGCCCTGGTCTCCAAGGCTGCGCAGAGATGCCTATGCTGTGGTGCCTGTGAGTTTTGCAATCTCGACGTTAATGTGGCACCGAGATCGTCCTAATCACCGTCTAGGATTGGGAACTCGTCAACGTCGTCGCACTCCACGGTTGCTAAAACTACGACTAAGAAGAAGAAAATAAGACCGAAATTGCAGTATACCATTGAGCACCTTTTTTAACTGAAAATGAATTTTGTATCCTGTGATCGATTCGACTCAAAAAGAAAAATAAATAAATAATATTTTTAACTATTTATATTCAACCAACTGAAATCATTAATTTACCTTATAGTTATGACACGAACTAGTCGTACTGACGAATTTCCGAATTTTTTCGGCTGATCCGGCCGAACTTGGTAACTTAGATTTACCTACCTTAAATTCACTACTCAATTCACTGATGGAAATTTACTTACTGCAGAACATCCCCACACGTTGTTTGGAAGTTTGACCTCGAGATTTAATTTTTGAAACATAAATTTGACTTTGACTTTCAGTTTTAAAATTTTAGGTTTTATTTTGTAAGTGCTTCGTTCCAACCTCATTTCTTTCAGTTTCGATTTTTGACGCGGCCATGTCATTCTCTTAGTCCCAACATAATGCCTTTCGTAATATTCAATGGTTAGTAAAAAAAAAAAAAATTCATATCTATGTTATTTAATAATGATAATAGAAAGATGGGAGTTGTTTTAAAATAAAATGGAAGTTTTTCTGGTTGGTTTTCTTGTTTAATTTTTATAGTAGTTTTTGGAATTTATTGATATCACAAGTTTTATGGGTAATTCTTACACAATAAAAATGTATTAAAAGTTTTTAGATGTTGAATCCATATATATAATTAAAAAAAACCAATTTAAATAACACAAATCAAAATTTCATAAAAATTCCAACACTACATATTTGAAAAAATCACACTAAAAACACCTCCAAAAATTCATTTCTCAAAAAAAAACCTAAGTTAATTATTGTTCGAGATAAAAAGTCTTCCTAACAGTTACTAATAATCAAGGAAAGCCCGCGAGCCATTAACAAGCGATAGGAGGCCCAAATCAAAACGCAGTTGGTCGGCCTGAGGTCTAAGTGGAATGAGCACAATTCCGCCAACCTCGCCGACCACAGAACCGTCGGGTAATGGGGACAAGAATTCATTACCAAGCTTACTCCCTATTAATCTAAAAATCTCTGTCAAACATAATAAAAATATTTGATTTCAAATATAAATATTGCGTCTTGGGAATGAACGTTAGTTATAATCATTTAACTTCTTTCAGTAAATTTTCATTAAAAATGATTTATTTATTTTTCTAAAAATAAAATATACAAAATTAAAAATTATTTTATTAAAGCGATGAAATAAAATGCAGATTAGCCATGTAATCTTAATTTCATATACCTTATATCTATATTTACTTTCGTTTTATAATAAAAGGATATCAGCGCTTTTTTGGTGTTTTTATAACAAAAATTCAAATAAACTCGATAAATTTTTGTTTTTGAAAAACAAAGTTTTATGATTTTTTTCCCAAAATCCCTATTAAAATTAAGACAATAATCCCAGGAAAAAATCTTAAATTGCATTTTTGCACGGTTAACTTTTTCCCTAATGATATCTTATATATAATTTCAACGAATAACACAAAACATGAAAGAGATGTACCTCTAATATCTCCATACGCTTCGATGTGTGTTTTCCAATTTTATCAAGATCGACATCAACTAGGGGAGGGAGGCCACGCGGCCTCCCTACGTGGACCAAAAGTGACATTTCAATAGATGACTCATCAGTACGACCGCATATTACCCCCTTGTTTCCACATGTCCCCTTCACAGAGTGGGCCTTACTTTCGTGTTTTGGTATCGTTACCCACTTGTCTCCACATGTCCCCTTCACAGAGTGGACCCTACTTTCGTGTCGTGTTTTGGTATCGTTTACGGTTCTTATTGCCTTGATTACCCAACCTTGTTTCACTCCCATTTTATTTTTGTTCAGGTCCAAAATTTACGCGTTCTGCTCCCAACCTTGTTTCACTCCCATTTTATTTTTGTTCAGGTCCAAAATTTACGCGTTCTGCTCCATCGGTAGTTCTGTGCGATGTCTTCGTTTATGGTGAGGTGAACCTCTATTTGTCGCTTGTCATGGCATCTTGTTTGCCTCATTGTGTTGTTCAACTGCTACAATGTTTTGTTTGGCTGTAGAGGTCGGGTGTGGACGCAGTAAATGGCTTCAGCTTTTGGGTGGCATCACGTTGTTGCAAGGTTGTATGTTCTAGATGTTGATTCGGAATTGGAGGGACCTTTGTTCGAATTCTTTCGCTCGCTCAACCTTGTTTGACCCAACAATGGACACCATGGTCAACGTGCTGCAGTAGGTGTTGGAGCTTGACATCATCATTCCCTTATATGATTCTTCATCCTTCCATCCATACCTGCAACTGTGTTTGTCAACACCTCTATTTGCTTGGTTCTCACACTATTCATCTTCTTTGTATTAATCTTTGAACTTTTGTGCATTTTGTGAGGTATATGTGATGAGCACCAGTATTGCAGCAAGAATGTTGACATCATCATTCCCTTATATGATTCTTCATCCTTCCATCCATACCTGCAACTGTGTTTGTCAACACCTCTATTTGCTTGGTATTCACACTATTCATCTTCTTTGTATTAATCTTTGAACTTTTGTGCCTTTTGTGAGGTATATGTGATGAGCACCAGTAATGAAAACCTTGACCATTTCTTATTGGAGACAATTTCTTTATTATTAGTGCTGCTATGTATAGAATCCTGAGCCTTGGCACTCTCAGCATGGATTTTTTGTATGCAACATATGGATTGTCTCTTTCTTAGGGGTTCAATTTCTATAAATTCATATTTCTACCATGGCTACCTTCATCTCTCTTTAAACCTCGAGTATTTCTTATTTAGTTAGAACACCAGGGTATTGTGTGGATACTTGAGTTGCAACATTATATTTTACAACTACAACTCTCATTACTATAGTTGCTTTTAGGGTTATTGCAGCTTCTAGAGTTGTAATTTAGTTGTCTCATGGTGGAGTTGTAGCAACTTTGGCTTCTTCAGATGGGGTTGTAACACATTTTAGTTTATTTGTTTTCTCCCACTTTGCTCCAAACCTTGCCTTCTATGTGTCACACATGCTTAACGAGGAGACATACAAGATTGTGATGTGAGAGGGTTTCTTGTAGTTAGGAAATAAGCTACAAAAGTGAGGTCTTTTTATATAGCTTACTAAAGAGGAAAAATAGTCAATTAATTAATCTTTCATGTTGTAGGTGGTTAAATACTTGAAGATTATATAACTATGCAACCTTGTGGTGGCCTTCACAAGTAATGTATATGTGGGAAGTGGTGGCCTTGCTAAGAGGAAGCATAGAATATGTCATTCTTTTAGGACCATAATAATTTTTTTTGTCATCACAGTCTCTTCATATTCCACTTAGTTGCTCGAGCCAATATAAAAATTGACACCTGCATTGTTTACCTGCGTCTAACTATCATTCATTCGCTGAACATGATGATAACAAAAAGAACCCTAAATTTATGTTGTACTTAAATTTCATTTAATTCTCAAGTGGATTAATTTGTAGCTATGAAATTCTTGAAGAGTTTTTAGAGGAATTGCTAAATGAAATCTAGTTGGAGTGATTATGTTATGTAACAACTAAATTATGAGTCAAAATAATAATTATGTTATGTAACAGTTGGAGTGCTTATGTAATAGTGGGAGTAATTATGTTATGTAATAGTTAGTTAGTTACTTATTTTTTGTTACGTGTCAGTTAGTTAGTTTTTGTAACATTATAAATTATGCATGGTTTTCGTGATCAATTAGTTTTTGAACCATTAGAATTTAGTTAGTGAGTTAGTTACATTAGAGAAATTTTGAGGTCTAAAATGGGTCTCTTAAGAAAAATGTAGAACCAAAATAAAATTTATAAGAAGCAATTGGATTCAAGAAGATGATGTCAACCACGGGGGATGATTCACCATTTTTGGAGTAAAAATGTAAAAATGTAAAATAATAAAATAATAAAACTACTTTTTAAACTCGTATTTTCAACTTATCTCCCTAGGGTTTTACTCAAATTTCGAGTAGGATTACTCATTGGATACAAAATTTAATTGCTCAACCAAGGAGCACTGATATTGCATACTTTTGATGGACCCTGCTACACGAAAATTGAGAAATACATGAAAAAGTGTGGTTGCAATCACTCTTTTTATGTATTTGTCATTTTTAGTGTAGCAGGGTCCATGGAAAGTATACAACATGACTACTCATTGGATGAGGAATCAAATTTTTCATCCAATGAGTGTTCCCACTTGAAATTTGAGTAAACTCATAGGAAGATAAGTTGAAAATATGAGTTGAAAAAGTAGTTTTTTTCCTTTTTCCCTCTAAAATTTGATGATGTAATCTAATCTAATTTTATTATTTTCACTATTATTTTATAATTTCCTTAGGAGGCCCATTTTAGACCTCAAATTCCTCTAATGGTACTTGTAACATTCCATTTAGTTATTTTTGTAACATTATAAATTATAAACCATACTCGAAACAGATTGTATATTTAACTAGTATATTAAACAATATCTTTGTCTTTTGAACTGTATCCAAATACACATTGGAATATACATTGCAATGGACCAAAAAAGGATGGTAACTTAATCCACATTGCAATTTCATGCCACCCCTATGCTTGATGGCCTCTATTTTCTGAATTGCCCAAACTTATTGAAGTGTCTGCCTAAGCCAACTTTCTGCCATATGCTTGAGTCCAATTTACTCCATCTAACCATGGAGGGATTGAATAGCCAATTTTTTCACTTGTCCTACTAACCCCAACACTAACTAAAGGTGGCCTATAATACATAGGATTTACCCGTGCACTCTTAGGTGTATAGGGGATGGGTATAACAACTGGCTGATAGTGGGGGACATGGATATTAATCACGTCCTGGTATGGTGGTGTATGATCTGCAATGTGGTCTAAAGTTTTGGACATCATCCTATTTGCCTCCAACTTATTTGAAATATACTCTTCCCTTTTTGTCACCCCTTCTTTTTCCAGCACTTGTTGAGCCTTTATTGCCTCCCTCTCTTGCATTGCCAACTATTTTTGATGTTCCTTCTCTTCCCTTGTTTTTTTTTTCTTTTAAGAATTTCCTTTGCCCAAGTTGCTACTGCTGCAATTCTTCAATCTCTCATTTCCATGGCCAACTTCCTCTTTCTATATTTAGATTACTGAATTAAAATTTTTCTATGCTAAGACTTGAACATTAGGTTCATATATTCTTCGGAGTTGAGTAATTGTGAACTCCTCTCTAACCAAAGATAGTCTGTTGCTAAATGTGTTGATGAGGCTTTCACTCTCTCTACTGGTAGCTTTAGGAACCTACCAAGTATTGTTTGGTTCGTAGTCACATGTTCCTGATGGCTTTACACTTACCTTTCAACCTCAAGGGAATCTGATTGAACCCCATTGTTGTCCTCATTTGGTACTTCATTTTGAATAAAATCTTCCTCTAGTGATTGATTGTCCATAAAATAATGAACAAGTTCAGTGCTCAACTCTACTGGTTGAGAAGGAATTGCCATGCTTTCATCATTGGTGGATGACACATTATATTTGTTATTATTCATCATGGCCTCTGCCAACCATGATGGTGGGGTTAATTAGGTTGGCATGCTCAATTAGTCATTATTGATTCTTGTTACATTCTTATTTGAAACCACATTTGCATTTTCATTTTCATGATCAATTGCCTCTTTTGTAATATCGCATGCAGAATTATTAGGTGCTTCAGTGGGTGTGGAAACCTCCATGCCATTAACAATTGGCTTATTACAAAATTATGTCTCACGTGCATGTTCATCATCATAGAAGTTCCCTTGAGAAAGGGATATTAGACCTTCAACAACAATAGCATTTTCCTGTCAATCCACATTTTCTTGGGCATCAACCTCGTCATGTCAGTCCCATGCTTCCTTACCTTCCACAACAAATCCCTGGCTCCAACTAGTATCATTAATAAGAGCATCAACGTTCAGTGGCCAAATTCCAGTTCTCCTAAATCCAACCTTGATATTAGAAGGTGTTATAGCCCTTTTAAATGCTTTACTTGCAAGCTCGAATAGCTCAAATCTTTTTACCTCCACCCTTGGATTCTTTATCATCCATGAAGCTCTCTATACCATGAAATAATTCTTGAAAGGCCCAAACACGCTGACATCAAGGGGTTGAAATTTGTGAGTGGTATGAGATAGTAGTGTTAATAGGTCAATGCCCAAACAGTTGGCCTCCTCGATTGTTTGCACAACTATGTGGCTTCCATGACCATCTAAAATTAGTAGGTGTCTATTTTCAGGTGAGACACCACTAGATATAGATATAGAAAACTGAAAAAGCCAATTCAGGAAGAGTTCTTTTATCATCCATGCATGGGGATGTGCAGCCATGCATGCGCCTGGTTCACAATTTTGTATATATTTTTTAAGTTTTTTTTTTTTCCTTTGAGTAAATTAAAACCTGGGATTTAAAAAATAGTTGCATTGACACAACAAAGTATAGTGATCCACTCCCTACACCTAGGAAAAATGTTTGGCACATTTTTGCTCCCTCCCTTGGAAATTACCCACATGCCACATTTCCTTCCAGCCTGTAAGCCTATTTTGTCACAGTTCCAGATATGGTTTCGGGCATAAAAATGTTTCTCATATGCATGGAAAATGGTGTCAAAGAACTTAGATAGAATTGTAGGGTGTAAATTTAAAGCCATGTTTCTGTTAATACCCTCCGTTGTTCATAAGAAAAGGTCTTGATGCATTTTCTTAAACCTACTTCAACAAGATTTCTGAGGAAACCCATCTTTGAAGGGGTTTAGCCTACCCTAACAGATTTGAGCTACTGTGGATTTGAGTTGTATCAACTCTAACCCATGTCCCATTTGGACCATATCCTTACACCACACAACCACCTCAGCCTCCTCCTCTTCATTCATAATAGTAACAGGCCCTCTATGTTTTGTATTAGTGAGCCCACTAATCAATAATGTATGCTTGAGGCTACAATTCCATGTCTTTTTGGAGCTGCACATATTGGATATCCCCTAAACTATATGTCATTAATTGCACCTAGAATGTCTTCCTTTTTCCACCCTCTTATGGCACTAATATTCTTAGTTGATCTTGCACCTTGTATTTTGGTTAAGAGTGGCTCTATGGTAGATGGCTCGATAGTAGGATCTGCCACCATATGGTCGTTCCCAACATCATTGCATGAAGCATTAGCAACATTGAAATCATCGACCGTTTCCTCTTCCAATGAAATGCATCAAAATTGGGCACCCTTGGTCCCTCGCGTCCTCTTGGTCCTTATACAATCTGCAATTGAAACTCGTGGAATGGTTGCAAGAACATGCATATTGTTAAAATTTATTTCTTTTAGTGGAAGTTGTTTCAACAATAGAAAATCAGTCATTTTAATAATAAATTTAAATATGAAAAGGGTAATCAATAATTGCAACCTACATAATAGAAATTTAGTCTTATTTATTTCATGAAATTTAAATATGAATAGGTTAATCAATACTTTCAACCTACATATATTTGAATAAGAAATTTATGTGTTTTCATCGACTTGAACCTCCATCCACAGATATCAAGACTTAATTTGATAAAAATATAAGGCCTATGTGTTTGATAGAAATATAAAGCCTAAATTTAACCTGAACATAATCATGTACCCTGAGCAGGGCATAAAATCCATAATATGTCGATCAACCTAAAAAAAAAAGTGAAGGGTACCGAAAAATATCTCCTCAGAAATGCTTGGAATAGTTGTTGGTTAATTTAGATAATTTTTAAATTCATTTGTTGTTAAGGTTACTGAAAAAGGTGACTAAAAGTTGCCGTTGTTAGGTTTTGTAATTGTGCGACAAGTTTAGCTGCTAACATGTTGACTCTCTCTTTCGATATATTGTAATGGAAATCTACATTGATTAGATTCAGAATGATTAGTCTTCTGATAGATTGTAATGAAAATATCCTTTATTTTGATTTAGAATTATTAATCTTTTGATGGATTGTAATGGAAATCTCCTCTGATTTGATTCAGAATGATTAGTCTTCTGAGATGTAGAAGTTTTGGAGGGGATTACCCATAACAATTTCGACCATGCATCCTTTAAAATGATAACTAAAGCCTTGACATCTTGCAATGGAAGAGGCTTATGTTTCTCATACAGGACTTAATTCCTTAGCAGCTAGGAAGATGTCTCCTCCATTGTAGATACCTTGTGTGCATTTTACATTTGTGTCTCAACTAACTGAAAACTAACACACTGCAGTTTCCTTTTAAAATAGACTAGAAAATTCCAAGCGATTTTGAAACAAAACTATTAATTTTTTCTTAGAGGCATGACATTTATTGCATACAAGCTACCAAATTGTTGTTATTAAGGAATGATCAGGCCTATGTGTTTTGATCCAGTTGTCATGATTAAGGAATGACCAGTCCTATGTGTTTTGACTTAGATGCTCTGGTATTTTTGTCTTTGTTATCATTGTTCAACATGAATAATTTTTTGCATCTGTGGACTCAGATGCTATGTTTTTTTCTCTACCATGTCACTCATAGAAGCCAATTTTGTTTACAATTTCTAATTTATGGTATTTTTTAGTTTATGGATGTTATGATACAGCCTTAAAACTCATCAAAAAAACACTGGAAAAAAATAAAAACTCTAAACATAGTTTAAAAAAACCATAAAGAGAGTGAAACAAGCCTAAAAATAATACCTATAAACCCTAAAACCCTAACAAGAGAAAAGAATGAAAATATGAGCATGTAAAGGTGCTTCTTTCTCTCGAGAAGATGTTGTAACAATAATTGATATGAAACCATAGTTGATTGTTGCACTGTGAAGCAATAAACCTTGGAAATATGTCAATGTTATGATGCCATATATATAGTTATCTCTATTGTGGCTTGTAGGTGCAGTCACCGTGGGAGAGTAAAATGCATGGAGTGGAGAGAATGAGTGAATTCGGCACCTTTGGTAGGTCACAAAGACAAACTTGTGAGTTTGACTCTATTGATGAAAAGCACCTTTCAGAGATGATATAATCCATACTCACAATTCAGCAAGTATGAAACACAAGGCATGTTTCACTCTCTTATACATTATAATTTTGCATAATGGAAAGGCTGCCTTATAAATTAGACTTTCGCATTATGGCAACGCTGGACTTCAACATTGTTTCGACAAAAATATTAGGCCTATGTGTTTGATAGAAATATCAGGCCTATGTTTTTTGACTTAGATGCTCATGTATTTTTGTCTTTGTTGTGTTTGTTGGGCATGATTAATCTTTTGCCTATGTTGACTCAGATGCTATGGTTTTTTTCTGCAATTTCACACACAATTTTTTCTATGGTAAATTAATTCCAGATTTGGAAGATTAAAAATAATTGAAAAAATAAAGGAAAAAAATTGAAGTTTATACTATAAATTAATGGAAGATTTAAAAAAACCGAAAGAAAATACTTCAATTATTCAAACCTGATTACAATCTTCACAATATCTGATGGAGTGAATCTAACTACAGATCAGTAAAATGAAAGTTGATGAAGCCATTGTGAGGTGGTTTTATATATTTTTGTTGTTGAATTTGATTAGAAGGGAGGATTGACATGGATTTCTTTTTCCAAATTCAAATGTGTTGTGGATTGATTTGGATGTCATCTAATGGCTGATAAACTCTTATGGTTGATCCTTGTGCTTTCCTCTATGTTTTCTTGTGTTTAATTCCTGAATCTCGTGCGTTGATGTCCTTTATTGCTTTAAGTAGGTTGCATTGATGAACATATATGCAGTTAAGGCTGACACATACATTCTGTTTTCTTGTGCAGGTAGAAATGAAATTTGGTTATAACTACTCCAATTTATATTTATTGGGGTTGGTAGGATGTGATATGTGTCATGTTGGATAGTATGGGATGGAAGTTTTTCTTGTTAATTTTGTCTTGTTTTCTAAATCAGATTTGGAGGTACTTGGGATAGGATGTCTTGTCAAATTGTGATAGTAAAGGATAGTGTTGAAAAATTGTAAGCCCAATCAATATATGGGCCCATTTTAGACATATTTGAATAACTTATATAACTTAATATTATCTATTTATGTTTTAATCAAGAATGTTTTTTTGTCATGTTTTGACCAGTACTATAACAACTATTGGTCCCTACACAACAATAGAAGTCTCTCCCCTATGTGCATTTCTTCAACACATCTTCTTATATTTTAGTACACTCATCTATGAAGTGGGTAGTAGTTATGAATCTTGGTTGAATCAGCCATGCTATCCTCAAACCCTTCATAGTGATAAATCCCTCACAAAAAAAAAATTCAATTAATTTGGGTTAGGTACCAACCACAAAGTGAAACCTTTGGTGCATGATATCTTTCTGGAATCATCATAAGTCGAAACTATGGAGGACCCTATGTGATGAGGTTGTTGTTCATGTTGGTCACCAAAACCCACCATGAAAGACATACCAGTAGGATTCTTAACCAAAATGTAATCGACATGCAATTTACAATATCAACTAAATGCATCCATTATGTCACTAGTGATCTAATTTGAAGGACTCGTCTTAATGTTAGCTAGAAGGGTATATACTCATGCCGTCCTTCAACAATGAAAAGATTGCATTTCAATTGACAACAATATATTATCTTTAGATTTCATCTTCAGAAAGAAAAATCCAACAATCGTTGTGTTAATAAAAGGTTATACAACCAACAATATTTGTGTTAATAAAACGTTATTACATATCACATAGTTTTCAAAATATAGCCCATTTCTGGTGAAGGAACCCCATTAGCTCCACACTCATGCTTAGAGGGGGTGTCATACTACAAATGTGAAAGAATAAATAGATGAGAGAGCCTTTATAGGACATTCCCTTTATGGTTATTACCAACCTCCACCACACCCATATGCTTTGTCATGTATAAATCTATTCATGCCACCTCACTCACCCTTTCTTGACACTAGTTTGACTTATGAGTTGTAACCCCATCATGATTTTTTTTATAAAATAAGTTATTTA
>APFE030520741.1:0-11869 GCA_000404065.3 Pinus taeda | reverse complement strand
AATCTTGATGAAACTGATTTGGATGAAGGTCCTGTCAATGGTAGGATGCTGAAACACTATTTTGAATACCTTCCATGAGTGCAGCATGGCTGCCCTTGTACATAATTGTATAGTGCTTTCTTTAAAAACATGTGAATAACTTAGTTTTTAGGATCTTGCAGAAGCAGGAAAGGGCTGTACTTCAGCAAGTTCTAAATATGACAGTCTGCAATTTTGAGGTTTCAAGGATGGAAAAATCCAAGTTTGGAAGCAGTAGCCAAAGGGACAAGGCATGCTGACCTGCTGTTCTTGGTCTTTCAAAAAGAAAAACCATCCCCATGTGGAGCAACTGTTGGATACCTATACCAATAGGTTTCATATTTCATGATGGGCAAATTCAAGTGCCAAATATGTTCTACTTTGCTGCTACAAAGGTTCCATATTTGCAAGAAAAAACAAGGTGTGTACATGCCCTCATGCCCATTAAAGTTCTGATGGATCACCCAACAGTCTAATCTGGGTCATGCCATATTTTCAATTTATGTTGTAGAATAGAGAAAGAAATCTGTCCAAACTATTTAATCTTGGCAGATCAGTAGTTAGGCAGAGAAACTAAGGGTCCCAACTGCTTAATCTGGGGCCTTGGAAGAAATAAGGTTAGTGCTAGATAGGAAATAAAAGCAAAAGCCAATGGAAAAGAAAAGGCACACAAAGGGTTTGCAAGTCCAAGTGCACCCTCCAAGAAGAAATAAAAAATGTTAGGCTAAATAATTGGGTAGGTAGATGGGGTTGCAGAAATGGTGTTCCCCCCAAGATCAACTTTGCTAACCAAGTACAGGCAAAACAGCACAGTGGAGCATGTCTAACTCCCCTTCTTCCCTCTGTTTACCACTCATGACTAACACCCCTGCACCAGGTATGTTCATAAGGGAGACTCAAAGCTTTATGATGGTTCTTATGGCCTTTAGAAGCCACATTTCTTGTGTAAAGTTCTTCTCATTTTGATCTACTCTTTACACTAAGTTGTTTTCAAGAAAACTTAGTAGTATTGGTCTTCATTCACATTTTCCCCCCATATTAACCTCTAACTCTATTATCTAGCTCCCTATGCTCCACCTCCCCTATTATTATAACACCATGGTATATAAACCCTAAACAAGTATAAATATCCCCCCCTTGGAATTCTAGCCATATGTTCCATTACCAGGGCATTGGATTAACATCTGGTTAAGCTCAAGAACCCAAGCCTAACCCCTTTTCTCTATCAGAACCTACCCACTTAGCCAACTCTCCATTTTTGCCTAAAAGCCCTTGGAGGAACCCTTTTGAGCACCCTTATACCACTAAAAGGCAAAAAAAAAAAAAATATGATGAAACCTACCTTCCCCGCCTTATCCTAAGGTCGGGAGCCATTATGCGCCCTTTTCATAAAAATACATCAAAACCCGCCTATCCTAAGTTTTGCCCTTCATATGCCTTGTGTGAAAAATTGCATGAAAAACCTTTGTTTTTGCCTTTTCCTAATGTTGTCGGGAAAATATGATTTTATTAAAGAAAATCATTAAAAACTATTGAAAATCATTCATAAACCGAAGGGTCCCGCCGGGCGCACTTGCTGATAAATATTATTATTTTAAGCCGCTCATTAACATTATCCGCCGTGCAGCTTATTGGCCCGATATCCATCAGATCGTGGCCTTTCCAGATCAACGGTTATTGTGGGTTTCGGACGGGCCCGACGTCTGACAGATAACCACCAGTGGTTTTATCCTCCGTGCATTCCCTGTCCGACAGCCGTCAGATCGTGCGCCTGAAATCCAACGGTCCTCGTGGATTTCGGAAGGGCCCCGATGTCCGACAGATATCGTCCGATATCTGTCAGACGATGATGTCACGCGGGGACACGCGTAGCTCCCAAACTCCGTCGGAGCCCCCTCTGACAAATTCCTTGTCGTGCAGGAGGGGGCCCGATATGACGACACCTGTCCACCAGCGTCCCCACCCCGTTGTCACCTACGTCAGCGCCACGACCGCACACCCTGTCCTCCATTCGTCCACCTCACCGCCCCCGTGGACCGGTCTCAGGCAGCCACATCACCTGATGACGTCCTGCTGACGTCATCCCACCTGGACCCACTTGCTAATGTCATGCTAACGTCACTCAAAAAACGCGCCAATAAGCCGAAAAAGCCATATTTTGACGATTTTTCGTGTTTTTTATCACTTTTTGGAAAAAGCACCTCTCCTCTCTCTGCATGCATATTACGACGAACAGTTTTCCAGCCAACTCCAGGCCATCCACAGAAGTTCAAAGCGCGAACCCAACTGTTGTTTCGTCCTGAGCAACTTGTCAAACAGGTATTTGCTCGTGAACCTCCTCGCTACCTGGTTTATTCACAGTAAATTGTAAAAAAAATACCCAAACACGGCAGAAGACTAAGAATTCACCACAAAACCAAACATATCCAGCTCCCCCTCAAAGAATTAACGGTCGAATTCTACTGGCAGAGCCATTTCGCACTAAAATTTAGTGAAAACCCTTCTCTGTTCGCGCAGTCGTGTACCATAGCACATAACTTGCTCCTAAATTATCAAAAGAGGTCTGCTAAATACTGTAAAAATCCTTCTCAGAGAATCTAGCAGTATTCTATTCTGCTATAAATCTACCCTCCTGCCCTGCATTTCTCTAAAATCCACTTTCTCAGATAGCCCATTCATCAGTTGTCAAAAAGCATTCAAGCAGACATGGACATTCCCTTGGCATCAGTAGCCCTCAATGTTACTCCCCTGAATGCCCCCCAAAGAGAGCTGGAGTGGCAAGATTTGGCAGACCTAGATTACCAAATCTCAGAGGACTGCCCATCTAAATGCAAATTCCACATTCATCTGCTAAATGAGCTCAGAGCCAGACATAGAGATGGAACAGATATTCTAGGCATTTGGGAGTCCCCCCTCCTGATCTTCAAGTTGCCTCAGGTCAACCAGTTCCCTGACCTGATTCACTTATGTGCTGTCTGCTATGACCCCATGCAGAGGGTTGTGCTCAACCCTCAAGGTGCAGTAGTGTTTTATACAACCCCTGAGGCCATCAGGGAAATGCTCCAGTTCAAAACCCAGAAGAAGTTGGTTCCTTTGTCCCTGCTGGACCTAATCAACCAAGGAGCCAAGGTACTGACAGAAGCACAGATCCTAAAGCTGAATCAATTGTTTATCACAAACACTGACACAGTGCTGCACCCTCCCATTTTTGATGGCTACCTGAATCAGCTGGGTCTGGACCTGGCATACATGATAAGCTCAGTTTTTGGATACAAATCAATGGAGTTTATTGAGAAAACTGTACTAGTAATGATGACAATGTTTTCCCCTGGTAAGACCCCCATTTGTTATGATTATGCTGCATATATCTCAGACAAGATACATGAGAAATTTCTACACTTGTCCAGAGAGAAGGTGTTTAGATACACCTCATACATTTATCATCTCATTCTGTACCACCAACATGAGAAGTTCTCCTTTGAGATCAAGAGAACTGATGCAGCAGGCAACCCTAGGTCAGTGGTATACTAGACCTCAGTCTTCCACATCCTCACATACTCTCCATACACATACTCTGAGTTCATAGACCTGTTCATCCATCCAGCTATGTCTCTCTTTGTAACTTCACCCCCACCAAGACTATCTGATGAGATGCAGAGGATTCTGCAGCTATCCAGTGCCTACAGCATAGGGGATTGGTACTTTTACCAACACTTCACTGTGATCAGAATATATGGGTGTGAGCTGCGCCCATACAAACTGCCCAGGTATGTGCCTATGAGACTCTTTGCCTTAGAATATTTCAGGCAATTTGGCAATGCTGATCAGGTGCACTTTGCAGGAAGGGGCAAAAAGGCACAGCTTAAAGTGAGAAACCAACTTGGCCACTTTGTCCTAAACAAGAGAGAAGGATGGAAAGAGGCAGACAGGATGTTAGAAGGCCTTCGCCTAAAACAAAGCTTCCTTTGGAAGCCCTATGACCCTAATAACTTCATATCCTTGAAAAGGCAGAAATGCAAGCTCTCTAGCTATGAGCATGAGAGCATGCTCCACATTCAAAGACATGCCAACCAACCAAAGTGGAGAAGAAACACACTAGAAGAGCCTGTGACTCAAGAAGAACTAGTTGAAAGGGCTAGAAGGAATTTGTTAAAAATGGCTGACTTAGAATGTCCTTCTCAGGTGCTTTCTCTGCCAAAGCCTCAAATAGGAGCAACTGCTTCATCTTCTGCAACACAGCAAGAGGCAGTGCAAACTACAGATCAAGGGAAGAGAAAAGGCAAGGATAAAGTTATGGAAGAACCATAGGGCCAACAGGGCCAACAGGGCCAACAACAGCAGCCCCAGCAGGAACAGCAACAAGGAGACCAACAGGGTCAGGAGAAGCAGACAGGAGAGGCCCAAATGGATACCCAAGAACAGACAACACCAATGGCACCTCCAAGACAGGATTCTAGAGTTGATTCCTCCATCCTCCAAACCCCTCAAAGGGAGGATGTTAGCAGAAAAAGAGAGAGGGAGACTCCCCTCACTCAATCACCAGAGAAGAGGCAAAGATTAAATCCCTTCTCAGAGGAGGAAATGCCAAGTATGGAGGCTTCTTCCAGCTCCTTGCAACAGGAGCAAGACAAGGCAGCATTAGGACAGGTGAGCTCCTCAGGGCAGCAGCAGGGAACAGGTGCAAGCATAAAACAACAATTCAAAGATGCCAAAAGAAGGAGTGAGCCAATAAAGATTCAGCTCTACAATCACCTGCTAAACATGGCTCCTACAAATCAACAAAGGCTCATGTCTGCATTTGATGTGCAGGAGGGCAAGATGACAATGAGCCACTTCACTCCAACAGTGCAGCAACCACAAACAGCTACAGACTACATCAGGACTAATCTGGAGGTCCTGTCAAAAGACATCCACCCAATGGATCAGATTGAGCTTCACAAACAGACGGGTGAGATGGTCTATGCCACCTTGGCAGATAAGACCTTGGTCAACTACAGGTTGCAAAATAGCCTGAACAATACCGCAGCACAGCTTGAGTTGGAGAAGGCTTCCTCTCAAGCTAAGGATAACAGGATCAAAGCCTTAGAGGAAATAATAATAGAGTTTGGGCATGACCCCAATGATGTTAAGGCTGTGCAACAAGTCCTCAAGCTGAGGGATGCTGATATGGCAGCAATAAAGAAAAAATTGAAAATCCCACCAACTCTCCACCCACAAACGGATGAGGTTTCCCAACAGAGGCAAGAAAAGGATGCAGCTTCCTTATTAATGACATTATACAAGGAGCTCATCCAAACACAAGAAAAGCTGCAGGAATTAGAAGCCACATTGGAAGCAGCATTGTAGCAGAAGGAGGCAGGGCAATCTTCACAGCCACCTCCAGAAACAATAAACCTTGAGGAAACCCCTCAAGATACTGTCCCTCCAAGCCAACAAGTGCAACAAGAAGCTCCAGATACCACAACACCAACCACCTCAGCACCAACAACAGAGCAAGCTGAAAGCCTGGACATGCAGAAGCTGAGGAAAGAAATACAGGTACTGGAGTCCCAGATGTCTGAGCTAAGCCAAGCCCAGGACAATCTGGCAAAGATAAATGAAAAATATGATAAATCAAAACAAAATGTGGTAGAAAGAGAGAGGGAGGTTAAGGCCCTCAAGAAGAGGATTGCAGAGCTGGAAAAAGAGCTCTCATTGCATAAAGTCACAGCAGAGCTCAAGAGGGTCATCCGGACCACCATTGGACAGTCAATAACCAACCAATGGGAATATATTGAGGCCATACATGAGCAAGTGGCACTCATTGGAAGAGCACGAAAGGAACTGCAGAGGGCAAGGGTATCTCTAGACAACATGCCTGAGATTGCCCCCAAAATGATAGAAGTGCTAAATTACAGGACAAGTTCCCAGCTAGTAAGAATGGGGATTGGGAACAGAACAGAGACCATCTCCCTAATCAAAAGAGTCCTGACAATGAGGAACCTGATTCAGACCCTGGAAAGAAGGATCCAGGATATGCAAGCTGATATCAATAAATTTCAGAACAGCTTCATGGCTTTACAGGATAGGGGGCTCCCTAGCCTATTGGATCCCTCAGGAAAATTACTCTCCCATGAGAAATATGTCAAGAGAGTAAGCAGTTTTGCAGCAACACAGATTGCAGAGGCACCCAGTACATCCTCAGAAGCAGGCCCAGTAACAGGGCAGGTTCTTTTTGATAGAGTAGATAATTTATTTTTTATTAGAAATGAAATTGCACATTTATTTGATGAGCCCCCTCACTTTTATAAGTATACAGAGGCTGATGAGACCATGGGGTCAATTTTGAAACATCAGTTGCCTCCACCAGATACATGGCAGGAATTGTTAAGATTATTGTTGAACCAAAGTCAGTAATCGCGATTTTTTCTTCAGCAAACAGTTTGAATCTCATACACAGTAGAACAAAGACACATCAGCAGGTATGAAGACAGAGGCTGAGCCAACTCAGCACAGGTACTCGGGCCACAACAGCAGTCTCAGCAGGCACAGGTGGAAGGGCCGAGAAGACACAGAAAGTTAATAGCTGCACAGCCACGTCATTCAGCAATTATTCCAAGCGCTCAACCGACTCCGTGAGTCCCAAAGGTCAAAATTGCTCTGACAGGAGTTAAGAGCCTTTATAACTCATTTAAAATTGTAATAACTTCTCATCTGCAAGCCCTGTACGAGTAAAAGAAGATATTTTCTCACTCAGATGACTCAATGCCAGAGATATTTTGTAAAAAACTTCTATATATTTCCCCTCGCATTTGTTAGCAGGGGTTGGACTCCGGATGTAAGAAATCTCTTGAGATCTATTCTGTTACTCCTCTATTGTAAATCTTCAGACAATTAATACAAAGGATGATGGGATTTCCAAAAGCGTTGTGTCTCTTGATGTCTTGCTGGTGTATGGCTGAAAGTTGCAGGATTCCTGTGTATTTCATAGCTCAATAAGTCTTTCTCGTTACTCTCTGTTATATGTTTGTTATTTTTTCTTATATCATTCATGTGTTTCCATGTACTCAATATCTAGATAGCAAGGAAAAAGAATAGTCTCAGGATTTAATCATTGGTTAACCTGAGCTCAATCTAAGCTATTTCAAATGTTTTCTTCAGTTATGGTAAAGAAAGAGTAATTCTTAAATGCTACCTTTCACACTATATCATCACAGTAATCTATTGTTTCAGGAATTCAAGTAATGCTCCTAAGTAATAGATTCCTTTCCCACATTCCAGCTCAGTAAAGAATTCTTAAATGCTCTTTGCTAGTTGCTTCTTATTTCACCCTCACAATCTACAGTTTGTTTTATGAAATACATACAGGCCCTGTAATTCCAGCTGCACTTAAGCCAGGATCTCAAGGGAGCAACAACTACAGACCCCATTTGCCCTATGGATTAGTCTCACCTGCAGAGAACACTCTAAAAACTCTCAGAAGCATCCTCCCAACCAAACATAAAAACAATCAAACATTTACTTCATAACTAGCCTAAAAACTCCATTAAAACAGTGACAAACCTTACAGAGAGAGCCCTCTCTGATTACAGCTGGGCTAGAAGTTGTAGTCCAAAGATTGGTTAGTAGTTACCCCGGTCGTATTCCCTTGGGAGTCATAGGGAACAACCTAGGTGTTAACAACATGTATATTATCTACTTTCTAGTTATAGCTAGATATGTCAAGAGAATTGGATTTGTTGGGCATGGCCCAACTTGGTCCAAGTTTTGGGTAAAAGGCCCCACGAAAGGAGTGGACCACATGGATATGGCGAAGGTATATTCATCATGAAGATTTTTAGGGCTTTGGGGATGGGATAAATCCCTTATTTTGTAATGGGTATCGGGTATTAGTCCTTGTTTAGTGGATCCATGGCATATGGACCATGGTTTCTGTAAATATGAAATGTATTTAAGGATGTGTAATACCTTAGCGAAAGGTAATAATAATGTAATGTAATATCAAAATTATATTGAATATATGTGTGCACATATGTAGTTTGTAGTTTTGGGGAAGGCTCTAGAGTTGAGTGTGTGGAGGCCTGGACGAGTCTGCAGTTGAGTGCGTAGACCACCTGTAACTAGGTGCGCAAGTTGAAGATGTATTTGTACTAATGACTTATGTTAATAAAGAAGAATTTTTGGAGAACAATTGTATATTTTTCTGCATTTAGCGTTTGTTTTTGTTTGTATTGTTATGTATGTTTTCACTTAATCATGCAAAGAAATGTAGGATATATTGTTATTTGTTAAAGTTTATGGGTTTAACATTATTCTATTAAATTAATCATCTGCACAAAGTTCTTATGCACGCGAAGTTATACAATCAATATAGAGTAGAAGTAAACACCTGGTGCCACTGCACAGATATCCCTACAGTTGCAAAATCCTTGTTCTGCAGCCTCCCATAACTACTCTGAGTGAGACTTTGATCTGCTTGCAAGTCGTTGCCGAAAGGGCTAGTAGTTGAGGGTTTTTTTGGTGCGCAACACACTCTAAGCCTAGGTCACACCCCCTTAGACCAACAAATGGTTATGTTGCCAAGACTGGGATCCGCTTAATGGATATGTTTTGGCATTCATTGAACAAAGAAATCCCAGAGTGGGTTGAATAGAAAGAAAGAGAAATTACATAAAAAGAGAACAATAACCTGCATTTATCAACTGAGGCTTGGTTGCAGAGATATATCTTCGAATACCAATACGATATTTTCTTTGGTTTGTTCCACATTGAATTTCATGTGTGGATATCTAATTTAGCTGAGAATAAGACTTGTTTAAAGGGTGACGAACTGAAAGAGTGGAACCCTGATTTGATATAGCATCTCAAAAGGATCGATAACAATATCTCAAGGGATGTTGATTTCTAGATCGATAGCATTTTGGGAGGATTTATCACTTAGATCATGATCGACCAAATGTGTCCTATAGCGAAGCTGAACGAAGATTCTTCAAAGGACCACAAGTTAAGTTCTTAAATTCCTTAAAGCTCTAGATTAAGATGTTATTGTGTGAAAAAGGGATTTTTCAGATGCAGTTAGATTAATGTTTGGGAAAAGAAGAAATAAGTTGGAACAAGGAGCTACGTGATGTGGAAAAGATTATATGATATATCCGAAGAATTTTATTGAGGTTGAATATAGCCCTCTATTAGGATCTGCGAACGAAAAAGAAAGAACCCCACAACCCCACGATATTCTACCACCCATCCTGAAGGCATATCAAAGTTAGGAGCTAAAAATAGTAAGGGTGTCTTAAGGATTCCCCATCCATCCATCCCTCTCACACCTCATATCCCTCCCCATAGTTCCCCTACACATCTACCTTGACCTCCCCCTCCACCTAGCTCCCCGATAAGAAGAGACGTTGATTACTTTAAGCTACCTACCTTTAGAGGACTGGGAATGGAGGACCCTGACTAGTTTTGGTTTGTAGTGTTGAGAATGCAAAAAGATGATGGAGCTTAGTGGAAAGAAGTCACCTTCACTAAGTGGGCCCACTGGCTATTTTTGGCGCAAAGTCTATTTTTAGACTATGTCTATTTTTAGACATATGGATCATGGTCTATGAGTTGCAGGATGTTGTTTATGGATGATTGGTCATGTTGGTAAAAAAAGATGGACTTCTATTTTTAGACAACAACAGAGGTACTGCTAGCCTAAATATAGAACAGTCGAAGATTATTAGCCCTTAATAACATTTGGACTATAAACATTATCTTATTCTCTTGGAGCACTTCAGCTCGAGCTACAGATGTGGCACATGTAGCTGCCATAAGGAAATACGTGGTTCCGATGGGTTAACGTGAGCTATTGCATGGAGGACTTCAGTTAGGACTTCAATGATTGAGTTCTGTGGAGTTGGATCAGGAGTTGATGGAGTTGTGTTCATTTTGACTTAGTTGAACTAGTTTTAGTTAGTCTAACTAGCAAATAGACTAATGTTGAGTGGTGTGAATTAGTTATTAATTAATTCACTAATTATTAACTCATAAAGCAACTAAAGGATACATCAGTTAACTCAATGCATGGACAGTTCAGTGGAGACAAGTGTTAGAGGTGAGTGAAAGGGCAAGACAACTGTCAGTTGTGACTATATTTGTGCATGTGATTTGCACAATCAGTGGGATTGAGTTGCCAATGAGGATTGCGTAGTGTTACACAAGGGAAACACTTGAATGGTTCATTCATTCTCATCCATTTTCATACAGGATTGCGCAGTGGAGGCAGGCAAGCAGCGGAGGAGATTCGAGCCAGTGATTGATTCAGATCTGAGCTAGTTTGTGTGTAACAGGTGGAGATAGTACTGAGTACTTGTGAGGAGTATTGTACTATGTATTGTTACATGTTCTCAATCAATATAATATATAGATAGTTGGGGGTTTTCAGCTTTATGCTTTCCCCGGGTACATAATGTGTTGATATGTGTGATTGATGCTTCAATGTGCGCATGCGACTGTTTCTCAATAAAGCTAAATTGATGATCAACGTAAAGGAGGTTATGTATTATGCATGATTCCGTAAATAGTGTATAATCAGGATAATCTTTGTGAATAAGTGTCATATTATTCAAAATTTCTACAATATCATACAAACATCTTGAAGGATTCTTGGCAGAAATGTGTATGAAGCGGCTCAATCATGAGCTTATTCGAGTTCATCATCTATATACAGATGGATGTTCTAAATGGAACATCAATGCTTCAATCGATTCTCAGATTCCATGTCAAGTTCAACAACTTCTTTAACATCAAATCGAGGTGTCCAAGGATTTGCACTTCCACTTTTAAATGCTTCTTCATGCTTCTTCAATAGTTTCACAAATATACATTAACTTTTCCCAACTTCAAAATTTGATTCATCATGCCATGATACATTATAACGAGCTTCAGAATCCATCTCCCTCTTATTATATCATTAGAGGATCTTTACTTGACAATAGTTGATCATCAGTATATAAAAACCAAAATCAAAATCAAAGTCATACCTTGGAACACTTCTTAGGCAAAGGCTTGGATCAACACATCATTCAACTTCATCAGATAACTGTTAATGTGGACATATCTAGATCGGGGGAGATTTCTTCATGAAATGCTCACTGGAACCATAACATTTTACCAAACCATCATGCCCAACCTTTCATAAATCCATATTGTGTAATCAAATCAACTAAATCAGTTCATCAAAGTTTAGAGGCCAGATCAATACTAATATCAAAAGTAATCAATATATCAATGTCAATTCTTTGAACCAGATGGCAAATAGGGTTTTCATCAAGTCACGTCATCATCTGTTATCATGCCAACCGGTTTTCATCAACCACACAATATCAAGTCATTCCCATAATACAATTCATAGGAAGTCACTATGCTCATATGTCATTGTCATCAAGGAAAATCATTAGTTGTCAAGTCAAAAAATTAGACATCATGTCAATATTCAAATTTGTTTATCATAGTAAAATATATAGTCCTAGACATATATCAATCATTGAGCCAGAGATATGGGTCATCATCAGACATCATACAACTCATATATATCAATCATCCAAATCATGTCAAACTCTTGTAGCACAAACTTCAAACATAATGACATGTGGTCTAGATCTTGGGAGGAGGCCCCCAATATCTAAAAATTTGAAATGTATCTTGTGGGGGAGTCCCCCAAGATCTGAAAATTTGAAATGCCAAGAGAAAAGTGAAGAACACCCAGTAAACAAAACCACAAAAATATGTTTTTATTAAAATAAAGCATAATTGTAAATGCTACATTGTGGTGGACAATTTGTCCTTTTACAAAATGCGACTTGTTATTTATAGCCTTTTTTGGTTACAA